>JBBYHH010256533.1:0-12928 GCA_038382905.1 Daphne laureola
GTCGTCGTATCAATACTGGTTCCCTGCGCCGCCTTTCGCGGCCGAAGGCACCACGGACCCTTCCAACCAGCGAAGGTAGATAGTTGAATCTAAGGTTGCAATGCCACATCAGCTCATGATTGGACAAAAGACGCCACGTCAGCTCCCACATCATCATTTTTTACACGTGTGACGTCTGAGATGGACAATTTAACGAAAAATATTAAAATTGTACTTACAGAATAAATGTGAGTCATTATTTTAGACTTCTGAAAAGATGAATCATAATTGAGTAATTTGAACCCGGAGCCTTCTCATTTCTATTTGCAATTTCTAATGGTAATTGGAAATCCCTTGCTTGCCCTGGCTCCTCTGGATGGCATATATAAAAGAGAATCGCAACCTCTTCGCTGCGAAGTAACGCAAGAGAAGGAGAGAACCAAAACCGGAAGCAAAAAGAGAAACGCAACGCGCAAGAAGCTCCATAACCATGGCGGCAGCAGTATCGTCTCCATGGGGTAAGACATCATCCTCATGGGCTCTCGAAGCCGAGGAACACGAAGCTGAGCTTATTCAGCAGGAGAAAGACGAGCAAGCCTCCAATCTCTCCGCCCAACCGCTGGCCGACTTCCCTTCCCTTGCCGCGGCCACCTCCACCAAGCCCAAGAAGAAGAAGGGGCAGACTCTGTCCCTAGCCGAATTTACTGCCAAGCCTGCCGAGCCCATGCGCTTTAGCCACGAGCCCATCGTGCTTCCCACCGGTCCCCGCCAGCGATCCGAGGAGGAGCTTGATCGCTCAAGACTCGGAGGTGGATTCAATTCTTATGGAATGAGTCGTTACGGTTCCAAGGGGGACGATTCGTCCAGTAGCGACGGTAGATGGGGAAGTTCTAGGGTTTCAAATAGGGAATCCAGCAGGGAGCCACTTCCACCGTCACGCGCCGACGAGATCGATAATTGGGCTGCAGCCAAGAAATCATCCATCACTAATGGGTTCGACCGCAGAGAGAGGGGAGATAAAGTAGGGTTTTTTGATTCCCAATCGAAAGCGGATGAGGTTGACAGCTGGGTATCAAAGAAAACCATCAGCGAGCCACCGCGGAGGCCAGGCCCTGGTTTTGAGAGGAGAAGCAGCTTTGAATCGCTCCAGACGAGGGACTCGCCCCGAGATTTGGATAATTGGGGACGCAAAAGGGAGGAGGTTGTTCCCAGCGGTGGTGCAAGGCCGAAGCTTGTGCTGCAGCCGCGCACTTTATCTGTGACCGAGGATGCGAAGAAGGAAGCCGCTGTGACGAAGCAAAAGGGATCGAACCCCTTTGGCCAGGCAAGGCCAAGGGAAGAGGTCCTGGCCGAGAAGGGGCAGAACTGGAGGGAGATTGAGGAGAAGCTTGAGGCTGTGAAGATCAAAGAGGCAGCGGGTGCGGAAAAGGCTGAGAAAGGGAAGATCAGCTTTGGATTAGGTAATGTCCCTGCTCCCGTTGGCAGGAGCTGGAGAAAGACTGAGACTGAGAGTGCTGATGGTTCTCCACGGGCTGAGCCTGAGAGGTTTGTTCTTACCTCATTATTTAATTCCCTGCTTTGCTGCCTTCATATTCATGTTACATGGGAAGTTTGGATTAGATAACATTTTTGTCTCCGTTTAGTAATTCCAGAATGTTAATGCCTTGAGAAAAATTGGATATTTCTATGGATGGGATTAGAAAGGTATTATCGTGAAAGGAAATTGTATTTGTCCTGCTTGGTTCTTCTTCAGTGTATTGACTATATGAACAATTGTCAAATTGTTGTGGTTGATGGTTCGCTCTCCATCCATCAGTCTAATGTCCATTTTCTTGATTTAAAGATTCTGATCCTCCTACCAGCTGCCACCTAGTCTTCTTCCACTCAATAAGGTGTCTTTTTCTTTTTCCATTTGAAAGTGGTAGTATTTGCGGACATATTCTGTTCATTGAGTGCATGTCCCTATGATGGGCTTACCTTGTGATGGTCATTAGAATTGAGATCAAAATACATTGATTATAGAGTCATTTGTCCTAGTGGCCAGAATCACAGATCATGGATTTGATCTTAAAATATTGTTCATGGTTTGTTATCTATGCGTGACAGAGATTCCTACTGTTTGAACTCGGTCTGTAACTATCATGTTTTCATTCTTGCTTCAGCGTGGAAGTGACTCAGAATGGCGATGCAGCAGAACCAGAGAATTGACCTGAAGAGAGGTTGAGAATTGGAAGCTTGTTTGGTTGGACAAGTGGACAGTAGCAAAAGCAAATTACTCGACATCCTCCTGTGCCTAGTTTATGAGAATTAGTTTCATTTTGGTTCTACATTTGATGAGAGTCTAGTAGTTAAAAATTTTGGTAGGGCAAAGTACACGTTGGTAGAATCTGTTTTTGGTTTGTCTAATTATACTCTTGGTTGAGCGTGAATGCAGGTTTTGGTTGTTGTTATTTTATTGTTGTCGACGTAATAAACTATCCTCCCAACTGTGTATTGTATTACTAGTATTTTGCAATTCTTTCTTGTACTGCTGAGGACCTGTGGCTTACGCTTGTTTGTTTCCTCTACGTGAATAGTGGTCTCTATTGATCATACCAGGTGGGTTGCGAAAGTAATCTTCTTTTCTCTGTTTTATTTGAACCCAATAGAGCTTAAGCTAAGTGTTCTGAGTGATACTTTGATGATTATGATGATGGAGAAACTATCTCTAGAATTGCCTAGTTTAGTTAACTGAAGCTTTTTGTTATTACCACGACTGATCTTTACATGTGTTGTGTTCAATTCAAACCGACACGACAAGTGCAAACCAAACAACCACGTAGACTCCCGACAGTGTTTGTTTTCTACTCCACTCGATCTGATGACTGTCACGCTCTTTTGTTCTCATCATTATTATTGAATTGAATGGTTGGCCCGTCCACGAACAATCAGATGAATGAATGATCTGGCTCAACTCAACTCAACTCAAGAGAAATCATGCGGACGCACGGAAAGGTATCTGTAAAAAGAAGAGGCTGTTCTGGTTGGGTTTCTAGTTCCTTCCTCATTACGAGGATGGATTGTCTTTGACGAACATGTTGTCCTCATAAATAGCCTCATCTCTACTTTGACGGCTAACATTTGCCCGTGCTTAATGCGTCCTCACCGGCCACAATTCCTGTCTTATTGTAGGAGATGTTGGTGAATCAATGTGGGAGGCAAACGTAACCTATAAACTAAGTGGAACTAAACTAAACTCTGAATCGGTTCTGGCATTTATGTGAGATGAGGAGATATGGTTCATTTCTCTGTCTTAATACTGTCAGATCTGAGCTAGAGATTGTTTAAACAAAACAAAAAAACAAAACACTGCCCGTACTGTACAACGCATTTGTCTTCTTGAACCCCAAAAATTCAACTGGCCATTAATAATGGCAGTTGAGGGGGTGGAGATGAAACCTGAGTGTTATTTATTAGCTCCATGTTTTAACTGCTGGTACTCAACAAATGCTGTTGTTCTTGATGGCTCCGCATTTCTTCATCATAACTCTCCTCATCCTCGCCTCCTCTGCCATACAAACGGCCCGAGCTAATGCATTGGTCACTGGTTCTGTCTTCTGTGACCAATGCAAAGATGGCCAAAGATCCCTCTTTGATTATCCTCTTTATGGTATCAGTGCTCAATCATGTCCTTTTCCTTGCTTGCTTCCTACATTATCAATCTTCTTGATGTTTTACATGTATTGCAGGTGTCAAGGTGTCGGTGACCTGCTCAGACGGTAGTGGCCGAACCACAATGTCGAAGGAGGAGACAACAAGCTTTTTTGGGACCTACACCATGAGCTTTGACGGTGCACCGGACTTAAGCGGTTGCCAAGCACGTGTGCTTCCAGGCGGCAACCAAGATTCCAATGGCTGTGCGGCCGCGGCTGGCCCTCCTCAGCAACTGAAGCTCATGTTCAGGATGTTTGACATGGAGATGTACAATGTAGACTCCTTGTTTGCTCAGCCTCCTCAACCTATGTCTTTCTGCCCCAGGTCATCTAGCCCTGTTCCGGTGCCTGTGCCTGCCGTCCCCACAACTCCACTGCTGCCACCCATCCTCAGCCCTCCCCCGGTTTTCAGGCTCCCACCTATGCCGCGGCTGCCTCCATTGCCACCAGCCCCTTTCATGCAAGCCTCTGCCTGTTCCCATCAGTAAGTTGATTATCATCCAAGCCTCTATACATTGTGAATTAGGCCCTCCTGCATTTTACATATTTTAGGATGCACTATATGATAAAGCTTTTTTTTTGTACCTCATGAACACACGTGATTGATGTAGCAAGCACAAGTAGTTAGTGTTTAAGGCGCAAACAGGTGACCTACTCTGGTTTTTTTGGGGAAGTTTTTGCCTTTAACAGACGCATGACTAATGCAGCAGACATAACATAACATAACCACTTGGAGTTGTGTGATCTTCCATAATGTTTAGTTTAGTTTAGTTTGACAATTCTAATCTTGAAAATAATTAAGACCATAACAGCCGTATGAGTTATGCCATGATACTTTAATACCTCTCATATTGTGTCAATAAGCAAGGACATCCACCTAAGACTTTATTAGTATTATCTACTTTTTCTATGTACTTCTAATTGTGGCTAATTGTAAACAAGTAGTACCAACTGATTTGTAAATTCCACCAACCTCAATGTAGTGGATTGCGGTGCATCATAAAACATAAATTAAATGGCGTTAAGATCGAACCAATTGACTAGTTGACATAAACGTACACTTTGGCACATAATAGCAACCTTCAACTGACCTAACATATGGACCATTTGGTGCAGGATGTGGATGATGCCAGAGCACAAGTGCTACTGGAGGCTCTTGAACCCTGACTGGAAGGTGGCCGTCGTTTTCGGGCCCATCGCAGCCAGGAGATATGGGAACGATGTAACATTGTGGCAGTCCCTCCTACTTAGAGGAGACCCTTACAAGACTCTCTTAAGGGAAGGGACAACTGCCCTTCTTAATGCCTACAACAGTGTTCAGTTCCCTTACCATTCCCTTGATGTGATCACTCGTATGAACAACGCGTTGATGGGCTCCAAACGCAGCGTTCTCTTCACCGCATTACGCTTCATAAGAGCGAATTCAGGATCTGGTTCAGTGGGCTGCAACTTGAGTCCTTGCAAGTCCTCTTCTGCGTCTGCTACTAGCCAACATTAAGATTACCTGTACTAATATATAGTTGCTTCTACTCCATGTATTAATTTTGTTTGTACTGCTTCCTTACTTCTTTCTATTTTCTCACACATCATCCGTATTGCACCTGGCTTATATCGTATGAAGTATTATACACTGTTAAAGAAATTTATTAATATGAATTCTCTTAGGATCTCATTTAGCATCTAGAATATCCTTACAAGGGATCAGAGGTATTTGGAATGATGAGAAAACATCTATCAGTTAAGGACAAAATAAAACGATGCTGCGTAAGTAAATATACATATAATTAAGCCGGCATGAACTAAATAATGTGTCTTAAATAACTGGCCATGATGTAACCAACTAATGAAAAACCAGCCTTGACCAAATACTATCTCCCTCATCTCTCCATATGTGTTTTAATTATGCCTAATACTATTTAAAAGGCGCTAATCTAAAATAAACTAAAGAATAATTTCGATTGTTCCTGTTGTCTTTCCTTATCGACCCATTTCAACTGTTTGACATTATCAAATTGAACTAAAACGTTCGAAACTGGGTCATATTGTTTACAGATTTCACACAGAAGTTGCTAGGAAACTGTGTATATAAAGAAAGCGCATGTCATTAACTGATCATACCTGACTTTTTAACATCAAAGGCTAACCATGGCTGAGATTGCCCAGACCTTATCTGTTCATTTGGTTGTCTTAACCATTACACTGTCATTGTGCTTACATTACGGAGCAGCACAAACATTTTCCTTCAAAGAAGCAACACTAGCAGACCTAAGGCTTGCCTTGAGAAAAAATCAGGTCACCTCTAGGAAACTGGTTCAGTTGTACCTCCAAGAAATCAGCAGGCTCAACCCTGTCCTTCACGGTGTCATAGAGGTGAACCCTGATGCTTGGTACCAAGCAGATATTGCAGACCGTGAACGCAACACTAAAGCTGCTGCTTCCTTGCCTTGGCTTCACGGAGTTCCAGTTCTGTTGAAAGACAACATCGGTACAAAGGATAAGCTGAACACAACAGCTGGCTCGTTTGCGCTACTTGGGTCTATTGTGCCTGCAGATTCAGGAGTTGTGACCAAGCTGAGGAGGGCTGGAGCTGTTATTCTGGGCAAAGCCAGCTTGAGCGAATGGTCTCAATTCAGGTCTGTAACTGCACCGCCTGGAAGTAGTGCAAGAGGTGGACAAGGAAAGGTGAGTTGAAACTTGAAACTGTTACCTCCTCAGTACATTCTATTTGTTATGGAAAAGAAAAAATTACAGACCAAAGTGACAGTACCTTGTTTATGCAGAATCCTTATGTTCTGTCTGCTACTCCTTGTGGATCAAGCAGTGGTTCAGCAATTTCTGTATCTGCAAATTTGGTAGCAGTTGCACTAGGAACTGAAACCGATGGCTCAATTCTGTGCCCTGCAAGTTTTAACTCAGTTGTAGGCATTAAGCCTACTGTAGGTCTAACTAGCCGAGCTGGGGTCATCCCAATAACCCCCAGACAGGACACAATCGGGTAAAGTGAACTGTTCAATTCGATTTTTCTGTCCTTGATGATTCGTATCAATGAGCCAAAGTGAATATCTTGAAATGGGGTCAACAGGCCAATCTGCAGGACAGTAGCAGATGCAGTGCACGTCCTGGATGTGATTGCAGGCTTAGACTACAATGATGAAGCAACAAATTCAGCAGCATCATATATTCCAAATGGTGGATATGAGCAATTCCTTAATCCATACGGGCTTAAAGGGAAGAGGATTGGAATAGTGAGATATCCATTTTTCAATTTCAGAAACCAACCTGCCCTAACAGCAGCTTTTCAGATCCATCTTCAAACACTAAGGTAATAGCCACCACTGGCTGAAGTACTGAATCCCAACTCATCATGAATCTCCCAATTACTTAATTAGTAAGTGATTTATCAAATTTTCTTGGACATCAAGGCAGCAAGGAGCCATTCTAGTGGACTACTTGAAGATAGCAGACATTGATGACATCCTGAATGCCACAGCAAGTGGAGAAGCAGTAGCTATCATAGCTGAGTTCAAAATAGCCATAAATGCATACCTTAAAGCACTAGTAGCTTCCCCCGTTAGATCCTTAGCAGACATCATAGCTTTCAACCAGAAGAACGCCGATCTGGTGAGTCCATGTGCACCAAACTTTGAAATGAGATTGATTCTCAGACATGTTCATTGTGAACTTGCAGGAGAGGATTAATGAGTTTCCCCAGAACATATTTCTTGTGGCTGAAGCAACAAATGGTATAGGTAGCGTAGAGAGAGCAGCACTGGCCAAAATGGCAAGCCTCACAGCAAATGGATATGAGAAAGTGATGGAAGATTACAAGCTAGATGCTTTGGTGAGTCGTAATTCAGATGCTGGTCCTGTTCTCGCTATAGGTGGCTTCCCCGCGATTACCGTTCCGGCAGGATATAACCAGAAAGGGATGCCATTTGGAATTACCTTTAGTGGCTTGAAGTTCATGGAACCAAAGCTGATTGAGATTGCCTACGGCTTTGAGCAGGCCACCAAAATCAGGAAGCCTCCTTCTTTCAAGCCTTGAAATCAAATCTCTCTACAACCGTCTCTCTTTTGTACTTTTGTTAAGAGACTAAATTACCATCTGTTACTCTTTAATTAGTTTGTAATGATGATCTCTCTCTCTCTCTCTCCTGTCTTGTTTCAAACTTTCAATGTTTATGGCAATCAAATTTCAATCTAAAAAAACATTTCTACTTAATTAAAATGAGCAGCAGCTCTTAGGATATTTTCTACCAATCTATTGACAGTGAACAGCTCTAGGTTCTTAACAAATTCATGGATTAATTTTATTAATGTTGTGTTTGTTTACACACATTCCTTTTGTCTAATTCAAGTTCTATAGCACTCTTTTCCTATATCATCTGTTTCTTTTTCTTTCATTCTCCTTCTGTTCTTTTTTTTTGCTCTTAAGAACAAAATTCCTATACAGGAATAGTTTTTATATGGCATTTTGCCTCCTAGGAAACAATTTCTTTCTGGAGCGCAAATCCAAATCGACAGTAACATCATACCTAAATGGTTGCAGCGCTTACATTCTCGTCCCTAGCTCCACTTTGGAAGTCTTGCCTCATTCTCTCAGTGAACCTTAATTAGCCCTATGATTAAGTAATAACCCGGACCCAAAGTTCCCCAGAACTTTCATAACTTGCTTTCCACTCTCAACTCTCCTGCTTGAATCAATCTCTCAGATTTAGAAACCATGTGCACTATATAAACAAAGAATCCATGAAACTGTCCAACACGCTCAAGAGATAGTTTAATGCAAATGGAGAGAAATTCGATCTTCACCTGGTGTCTGATCCTCATCAGCGTCGTCGTGGCGCCGTCGTACGGCACCTACTACTCCCGACCGAGACCCTACACATCGCCGCCGGAGCAAGTCACGTTTCTCCACTTCTACTTCCCCAACACTCTCAGCCCCCCTAACGCCACCGCCGTCCTCGTAGCTGACGCCAACTACACCGGCGGCCCGGCGGGGCCTTTAGGGTTCGGGCGGTTGTTCGCGGCGGATGACCCGCTCAGCCTGGGGCCCGATTACACGACGTCGGAAGTTATCGGGAGCTGTCAGGGGATGTACGTCTCGAGCGGACGGACGGCTCTGTCACTGGTGGTGTACTACGATTTCCGGTTCACTTCGGGGCGGTTCAATGGGAGCTCCATCAGCGCGTTCTCCAGGAACCCGCCGTTGCTGAATCAGCGCGATATTGCGGTGGTGGGCGGGACGGGAAGGTTTAGGATGGCCAAGGGGTTTATAAGGTTCACCACTTACTCTGCTAATACCACAACTGGTGATGCCGTTGTGGAGTGTAACGCAACCGTCATCCATTATTAATTCATCAGAACCACAACCAGATCTGCAGTCCTCCTCCGGAAGTATGTTTACGTCTATCAAGTGAATAAATAAACATGTCTTGTTTTGTTTGGTTTGCTTGGTTAATACTAAATAGTAGTAGTAGTAGTATGTGCACTACATGTGTGAATTTTACATGAATACTCCACTTTTATGATAGTAAGACAAATCCAGGCACAATGAAATGAAACCCAATTGTGTAAGAAAAGAGGTTTGTTGGAAATTCTAATGAAACAAAAATAACTTTCGTAAACACCAAAGCTTACATTTAAGGACGAGTGATTTCCCAAGTCCAACCCTATTAGTTTAACCGTCACCTTTTGTCTCCACACACAACTACAATTACATTGTAGAAACTGGGTCTGCACCTTCAAAACAGTTCACACAAACTCCGTCATCTCCAGTTTGTGTTGGTTGGTTGGTTGGTCCTGATGGCGGGGAAGGGAGGAGCCCGGCTGGACGCCAGGAGGAGTCTTGAGAGCATGTTAGATGAGAAATCAGAGAGCATCAAGAGTACTGCAAAGCCACCCTTAGTACCGCCAAGGATGAGTGGGAGCAGTGGCCTTGAGTTCAATAACTTGTCTTACAGTGTCATGAAGAAGCAGAAGAAAGATGGTGTGTGGATCACTAAAGAAGCCTACCTTCTCAATGATATATCTGGAAAGGCTGCAAAGGGTGAAATCATGGCAATCATGGGACCTAGTGGAGCTGGGAAATCTACATTTCTCGATGCCTTGGCAGGTCGGATTGCGCAAGGGAGCCTTGAAGGATCAGTTAGAATCAACGGAAAACCAGTCTGTGATATCAAACTAAAGCTTAATTAATTTGTTCATCAGTTTCTCAAATTCATCATTAACCGATCATATATACTACTACTAATTAATCAGCACTATATATAATACGTGCAGGTCACTACTACTTACATGAAGATGATATCATCTTATGTGATGCAAGATGATCAGCTATTCCCAATGTTGACAGTATATGAGACCTTCATGTTTGCTGCTGAAGTGAGGCTTCCTTATTCTATTCCCCGGGAGGAGAAGAAGATGCGAGTCCATGAACTCCTGGATCAGCTCGGATTAACTGTAAGAAATATTGCTTCTTCTTAATTTCTATCTATCTATAGAGATGAGCAAATTATGTATGTTTGTGCAAATGCACTTAAAACCATCCATCCATGTGATGTGATGTGATGTGATGTGATTGTGGATTCATGATCATGGTTGTGCAGAGTACAGCACATACCTATATCGGTGATGAAGGAAGAAGAGGGGTCTCAGGAGGAGAAAGACGAAGGGTTTCAATTGGAATTGATATCATCCATAAGCCATCTCTCCTGTTCCTTGATGAGCCAACATCAGGTCTTGATTCTACAAGCGCTTATAGTGTTGTTGAAAAGGTGAAGGACATTGCTCAAGGTGGCAGCATTGTTCTTATGACAATCCACCAGCCTTCTTACAGAATTCAGATGCTCTTGGACCGAATCACAGTCCTTGCAAGGTATGTATTAGCATCCCAAATGAATAGAAAAGGAAAAGATAATTTAAATTCAAATGCTTATTAAGATGATTCATGCTTATTCAAGAAACAAGAAATGACTGTTATGTTTATGCAGAGGGACACTAATATATCTGGGAAGTCCAGCTGATTTACCTGCCCATCTCTCTGGATTTGGAAGATCAATTCCTGATGGAGAGAACAGTCTGGAGTACCTTTTAGATGTTATTAAGGAGTATGATGAATCAACCTTGGGACTGGAGCCACTGGTACTCTACCAACGTGATGGGATGAAACCTAGTGAAGCAGCAAAAACCCCAATGAGGAAACCACCAAAAGCATCAAGAACTCCTAACATAATGAAGTCTCAAGTCTCAAGGGGAGCGATTGCCCTCCGCAGTCAAGCATTCTCTATTGGAGGCAGAAGTCATGCAGACTCATTTCACTTCAGCCATAATGATAGTGATGATGATGATGATGAGGATGAGGATTTCGACAATTCCTTGGAAAGAAAGCCTCCTCAAACTCCGATGAGCACGCGCAGTGGTGTCTACCAGCCGCGCCTGGCTTCTCATTTCTACAAAGACTTCTCTGTCTGGCTCTACCATGGTGTTGTTGGGATTCCTCGACGGCCACCATCATGGACACCAGCAACAAACCTTGGAATGAAAACTCCGGGAAGGCGAAGCTTTGTCTCAAATTATTCTTCACCTCAGCAAGCCCCGGCCTTTAGTCCTTCCTATGACCCGTCTTACGCATACTCCTATGGGGATGTTGAAGAGCAGGAGGTGCTTGATGAACCAGACCACGGGCCTAAATTTGCAAACCCTTGGATCCGTGAGGTTCTTGTCCTCTCATGGAGAACTACACTGAATGTGGTCCGAACACCTGAACTATTCCTTTCCCGTGAGATTGTATTAGCAGTCATGGCATTCATCCTCTCTTCACTCTTCAAGAACTTGAGTGAACTCTCATTCAAAACCATAAACAGCATCCTCAACTTCTACATATTCACTGTCTGCTTGGTGTTCTTCTCCTCTAATGATGCAGTACCAACCTTCATCCAAGAAAGATTCATCTTCATCAGGGAGACTTCACATAACGCCTACCGAGCTTCCTCCTATGTCATATCCTCCCTAATAGTCTACCTCCCCTTTTTCGCCATTCAAGGATTCACATTCGCCGCCATCACCCAGTTCATCCTCAAGCTCAAAAGCAGTGTCCTCAACTTCTGGATAATCCTGTTTGCTTCTCTCATAACCACCAATGGTTATGTGATGCTCGTCAGCGCGCTTGTTCCGAGCTACATAACGGGGTATGCTGTTGTTATAGCGACAACTGCTCTTTTCTTCCTAACTTGTGGCTTCTTTCTGAAGAGAACCCATATCCCTGTCTGGTGGAGATGGCTGCAGTACATCTCTGCAATCAAGTATCCATTTGAAGGGTTGCTATTGAATGAGTTCAAAGGGAGAGATAAATGCTATGTCAAGGGAAGTCCAGAAGAACTCTCTCCTGGTCCTCTAGGAGACCTAACAAGGAGTCACCTGCATCTAAACACCCCAAACTTACAGAATTGTACCTTCATAGGTGACGATGTTATATCATCCATGGAGATCCAGATAGACAACCTTTGGTATGATGTGTTGATCTTGCTGGCTTGGGGGGTCCTCTACCGTCTATTCTTCTACTTGGTCCTCCGGTTTTACTCCAAGAATGAGAGGAAATAGTGATCATAAGTGTGCTACATCTTATAATCGGCTTTTGGTTTCTATCAGATAATTTTTTTTTTTTTTTTCGCCTCCTTAAACTTTGAAACTTCTCCCAGTGTGTTTTAACTAGTTTCCGCAGCGGGAAATTTTATTAGTTGAATAAAAACTTCTTACTTCTTCTGTTTCTAAATAAGAAAAATTAATTTAAATACGTGACTTCATCACGGGTTCAAAGAATTATTAGTTCTTAAAGATATTAACATATCAACTAATAATAGGTTCAAGTCATAAATTTATGGACTATCTCTTAAAATTTTAAAGTTTAGGTTAAATTGATTATTAGAAGAGTAACATAGATTCCATATATTTCTATTTTACGGAATATTCAGGAATACTCTATCCGTTAACAGAGTTAGTGGTAAATTATGACTTAAATTAAAGTTTGATGGTAAATTGTACCCTAAATAATAAAATTAGTGGTGAAAATAGATAAAAAAAAATTAGTGGCATATTGATGGTCCCAGATGGAATATTGATGGATTCGAAGAGCGTAGTGATAGCTCCAAAATATATTATAATCACCCAGAGGGCGTGTGATGACCCTGGAGGGCATATGAATTTTTTTATACTATTCTCCAAAAGGATTTTCTCGAATTAGGAAGTACAAGTGTGGT
>JBBYHH010256644.1:0-12927 GCA_038382905.1 Daphne laureola
GCTTGATAAGTTCAAGTGATGTTTGAAGAAGTTCAAACAAAACACACAGAAGTGCTTGATAAGTTCAAGTGCATTAACGATAGGACATTCTTTCATTGTAAGTCTAACAACCACAATGAAAGAGACTTCATGTGTGTGTGCCTTGAGATTGCACGCTTAACTTCATTTATACAAATTTGCCTTGATTTGGATTAAGTTTGACAAACTTGTTTTTAGTGGGAGTCGTTACTCAAAAGTGTCCTAGTGCGAGTGAGAGTTTGTTGGAATTCCCTGGCGCACCAAGAAAACTTCTTGAGTTGGTACTCTTACTCACTACAACTAAAAGTAGTTGTGATTTCAAGCGAAGAAGAAACTATTATGGCACCTTTTATCAAAGTAAGGCTATTTTGGTAAAAGTGCACTAATGAGCTTCTAGGAGCTCAATTATGTGAATTGAGATTGTTTGGAATTATTTTGTATAAAGTCAAACCTCATTTTGTATCTATTTCCACCTTTAGAACCTTTTATCAAGGTAGGGGTACTTTGGTAACTATGGTACAAGGTGTATACACCTTATACCATTGAATAACTTCATTAAAGATATATTATGTATATTTCAAATTATGGAGTAATATTAAGGGAAATAGGCCATTTATCTTATGGAATAAATGGCTAGTTGAAGAGAAAAAATGAGAAGCCATGGAATGCTTAATTGTAATCTTTAAGCTTTAGTGGAAGGTTTAATAGTTAAAGTGACGACCATTATTCCAATGGCCATTTTCTTCAACTATAAATAGTGGAAAGAATGGCCATTTGGAATACACTTTGGTTCACTTATTTCTTCTTCTTGTTCCCCTCTCTTTTGCGCCAATTGCAAGAGAATTTCTTAGTGGTTAAGTGTGAATTTACAAAGTGTCATTTCAACACTTTCTCCCAACTTGGTATTATCTTCTTGGTGATCAAGGAAGCCTTCTTCCTCTCCCTCCATCGGCCATCAACCTAAGGAGAGTTCATGAAGCCGAATCATCATCAAGCAAGGAAGGAGCTTATGTTTTTTGGTACAAGGAATTATATATTTCTTAAGCTATTTTCCAAGAATGAAAGGTACTTGTATATTCAACCTCATCATGTTCATATGTGTTCTATGTTCTCTTATATATCCTTGTATAAATAAGCATGATATTTGTGAGATGTCATGCTTTTTAATCTTTCATGTAATAATATGTTTGCATGAATATGAACATGTAATGAGAATCTAAAAGATCTAAAATCTTCACTACCATCGTGATAATGGCCATGACACCGAAGAATGACATGAACTCAAAAAGATGCTCAACGAAATGATCACTAACGGGAAACTCAAATAATTCCTAGCTCGAGAGTCTACACCACGCGGACATCCTAAAAGGGGGATGCAAGTGTGAAAATGATCAGGACGTCTACAAAGGCAGGGACCAAAGGCGGGACCACAGACCACAACACGATGAGGAACACCTCCCAGTTCTCCCAGCAGTGGGGCACATCCATGTTATCACTCAATGTGAAGGGGCGGCTGCTAGGCGATGCTAAATGTGACAAATTTATCAGATTGACCACGTGACCAACCGCCTCTTACACTGCCCAGATGGTACGTCTATCATCATCCCTCATACGGATCCCCTGATAATCACTGCAAGAGTCACCGACTGGTATGTTGACATGGTCTACATCGACATAAGAGCCAATGCCAATGTGATCTTCAAGGACACACTCACCAAAGCAAAGGTGCCCCTCTCACATATCCAGCCAGCAAAACAGGCATCTATCGCATGCCACTCCAGCATTGTGAACTTTGTGGTCCTCAACATCTCGTCACCTTACAATCTCATCATAGGAAGACACACCCAGGTTGAGTTCCACTTCCATTGCGATGTACGGGCCCTAACAACCACCTTTTCCACCCCTTTGGGGGATGCTTTCATCTATGTCAACTAGAACATCTCTCGCAACAACTATGCCGCAACACTTTCTGGGCCTCCACAACTGTCACATTGCATAGAGCCCAAACATAAGAAGCCAGCAACTAACGACGAGGCAACCTGAGGAGAAAGGGACGAACTCCCAGATTTGACAACAACTTTTCAAGGAATCGACGTCTCCCAAGGAAAAAAGTATAGCGATGAAGAGGACACGCCTCGACACTCTAAGCGTCCCAAAATCCATAGCCTACGCGATGGCATGGTACTTTCACGCGAAAGCAAGAACATTGACAAGGCATAAACCCTACTCTTATTTCTTACAAACTCACTGTATCCTCGGGCTCTAGGCCAGCTAAGTAAGAAATAGGGATATGAGTCCCAAACCATAGATAGTATATATGCAAACTTTATTAAAGACATTTTTCTTCACTGAGAGCGTCATTAGATAGCACTCACATATGAGACAAAGATAGCGAGCCACCTGACCTTCACATTGACAATGTCAAAGAAAACACGACATCTAAAGATCACCCGACCCATCCTGCGGGACCTGCTCCACATAATCAGAATCATAACTTCTAGGGATAGCCAGTCGAAAGGCAACAATGCCCTCGCAAACATTACATAGAGCTCAGAAGATGCCATTGATTTTGAATGGAGAACTTGTGGACCTACATAAGGGCCCACAATAGGATTGAGACAAACCCCAATACAACAACCACTTGAAGATGCCAAATGACCTGAAGGATGTCAAGCAACCCTGCGACGGCATCAACACAATTAAACACATCATCGCCAAGGAGAGGAACAGTCGTAGGCCTACCATCATACGACTCAAAGCAGAAGCACAAAGAGAGTCGAACCCTTATCCATCAGTGCCAGAATATTCTCAACCAGTAGGTATGTTAGCTCCCTATCAAATGAGAAGGCATTTCAGAGGGCCTACCCTGACACATATAAGCGACAACTGGTTTACTGTACTAACCGCAATTTGACAGTACACAGTGCAAAGGGCTTCCTCACCACTGGCTACCCGAGTGACAAAGGCTGGTGAAGCCAATGATACAGACCCTTCAGCACCTCAGACAGACTACTAATGACATGATCCCAACTGTTGACTTTGTTCCCTCCTAAACAAATATTTTGATGATTCCAAAATCTTGAGGACTTATTTGTAAAGTTTTGATAAATTCAAAGTCTTGATCATGATTACTAGTTCTCGGTTTGAAAGATCAAATTTGTGGAGATACAATTGCAAAGTATTAAAAATGCAAGGAATTATGTGATTTCCAGTTCTAATCAATATTGCGCCATATATATGTTTCAATACTATTTCAAGATTAATGTGAACTTGTTTCTTAGCCACATTCATAGGATATTGAAGAAGACATGTTGAACTTGAAAGGGATGGAAGAAATCAATCAGAAATCCAATCATATCAAGATGAAATCGGAAGAAGAAGACAAAAGGAAAGAAATCAAGGAAACGCTTGATGCAACCAGCATCAACGCGTTGATGGCATTTTGCACAAAATGAAGACTTCAAGTTTTACAAGTCTTGAAGCTATTGAAGATGAAGGTTTACATCCTACATTTAAGATAGATTTCAAAGAGAAATAATACTGGTTTGAAGAACTCAAGAAGGTCAAGCTGAAGATGAAAAATCCATCAAGTTGTTGAAGCCAGTCTTCATTACCGCATTGATGGAAGCTGACAGAATTTTGCCAAGGGCTCTAACAGTTATATCTCAACTTCACAACGTTCAAAAAGCCTTCAAATGTAAAGTATTCAAGTCCAATGGCTACTTGATGATTTTGAAAATGCTCCACGTCATTTTGAAGCAATCTGGAGCCTATAAACTTAGAAGATGAAGATGAAGGAGACACACGAAAGAACTTATCATTCTACTTGTACAAAAGTTTTTCATTCTCTCCTGCGTAATTCAAAAGATCAGAAAATAGTCTCAAGCATATCATCCACAAAGCTTCAAGACTCAGAGATCAACCTCAAGAAAGCTTTGACACTTTAGAGAGTCTATTCAAGAAGTAGCCTTATGTTCATCATATACTCTTGTAAAAGGCTATCTTCTTCCTACTATTCATTGATCAACTTCATTGTTTGGTGCTGTTAGACCAGTTCTATCATCACTGATCGAGTGAAACTTCCAAATAAAGAGGAAGGTTTATAATGTGTTATATCATCGTGTTGATCGCAAACTATTGTCATTACTCCAAGTCATGTTAGTCAGACACTTGTGGCGTAAAGTCATGTGTGTCAGGCAGCCTTGTTAAGTCTTGTGTGTCAGGCATTGAGAAAATCCCGTTAGTCAGGCATTTATAAAGTCTTGTTAGTCAGGCAAATGAAAGTCTTGTGTGTCAGGGAAGCTGTGTATATGCCATGTATTTCAGGCCTCAGTTATAGTGGAACTCTCAAGTGTGTCTTGGGGAGAGGACGTAGGTCAAGTTTGACCGAATCTCTATAAATTTTTGTATCCTTCACTCTTCTCTTTTCTCTTAATTGTGCAATTCTTCAACGCATTGATAGCCTGTTGCTGCAAGTATTATCAAAGTTGATCTTATCAACGTGTTGATCAGGGGTTATGTAGTGATTTGGTTTCAAAGATAAGAAAGTTTGAAATCTATTTTAAGTTAATTCACCCCCCTCTTGGCCATATATGGGTCTTCACCAACCTCAACAGCAACTATGATGACCAAAGCTGTTATACCACCAAGCGGAAGGCCACTCCAGATTCAGAATGACACTATTAACCTTGGTCAAGAAAGACACACTACAGCTTAGCACATTTACATTCAGCCCATCCACTGACAGCCCATCACGGAATCAAAAGCATGGCTAGCATACGACGCCTCATCAACTTTGCCTACTTTCGGATAGTATCCAACAACACCCAGGGCTTGTTCGACTACAACGGTCTGACAACTACGTATTCAGGTACTATCTCCTAATTTCCCCTCATTAAGCATTTTCATAAAGGGAAATGCGACCTCGCCACTGCTTCTGTAAAGGCACGTGGTGAGTGCTCAGCATCTTGATGAGGCCTTGGCTGACAATCCCAAGTGCCCAAGACAAATGCATATACATGCAGACAAAATGCCTACCGTCGCCGCTTAAGCCAAAAAGACAATCGTTGTGCTCAGAACAACCGAGTGGGGATTCTACACAGTCTAAAGGACCCCTTGACGTTCATTCCTCAAACCATCCTTAAGGAATAAATGCGAGCTCACATAGGAGATCGATGTGGCCCCACCGGATGTTTCACAAGACATAAGGGAGGACAACCTCAATCACTACCACAGTGATCGATTGTGCCACTAACTCTCGTAACAACATCAAGCATCTTAACCGATCTCTCTGGGATATTATCGCAGACAATGCCAACCAAACCCTTCTAAAGGGACTATAGAAACATCAAATTATGACCAAAGCAACTGGGTACAACACCAACCAGGATGTTAGAATTCCTTGGCACACCAAGAACTTTTGAGCTAGTACTCCAGCTTAGACGAGATTAGAGTAGCTTGACTTTAGCTAATCTTACCTAAAAGTAGCTAAATGTAGCTCAAAGTTAGCTCACTACAACTAAAAGTAGTTGTGGTTAGCTCCCACCAGCTCAAGTTAGTTAGTAACTAACTTCAGCTCATGTTAGTTAAAAGTAACTAACTCTGGCTCTTGTTATCTAAAGCTAGCTAAGTTAAGCTAAAGTTAGTTATAGGTAACTAACTTTAGCTCATTTGAGTTAGTCTTGAAGGAGAAGAAATAATTAGGGTTGAGGTATTTTGGTAAAAGTGCAAGAATGAGTTTAATGGAGCTCAAATATGTGAAATAAAATTAATTGAAACTACTTTGTGTAATTCTAACCTCATTTGAGTAAGAAAAACACTTTTGGCACCCTTTATCAAACTAAGCGTATTTTTCACCATGGAATAACTCCATGTTGGTGGTTATTAGGCATGGTCGGCCATATGGTGGGAGTTAAGAGCTAGAGGGCTTAATCCTTCCTTCATGGAGTTAGTGGGTGAGGGAGGTTACTTGAATGAGGGAAGGTGGGAGCACATGTTGGAGGCGGCCTTAGAGGGGAAGTTTTAGTAACTTCCACAACCACCGCTCCATCTATAAATAGTTGGGAGGGGCAGCCCTTGTGCACCACCATTAATCACATAATTCTTACCATTTTCTTATCCTTCTTCCTTTCTCTCTTGGTGGAAAAATTAAGGAGTTTCTTGGAGCATTAAGGGTGAACATATTTGTGCCCTTCAACACAACAACTTTAAGGTGCAACCTTCAAGTCCATCCTCTCCTCTCCTTCTTGGTGTTCAAGGCTACCATCTTCTTCATCTACTTGCAGCAAGGCCGCCATTGGAGCATACGTAAGGAGTGGAATAAGGATTAAAATAATTCATAATCAGTTTTCTTGGAGCAAGGTTGCCGTTGAACCATCACGAACGCCACCACTTTGCCGACGTGATGTCACCCTCATAGTTGGCTGAGCTATACCACTACCAGCAACTAAAACTTTCTCCAGTGGCACCACCTGAGAAGGTCTAGCAACAGGCACAACGACATCGTCTCTCATAATCATCAAACTACTTTCGGTACCAGCTTAGGAACCTTGAGGATTTCGTACAATGGGTGAAGGAGTTGAAGACACAACAATCTGTCCGGATGATGTCATCCCACCAGAGGTGATTTTTCTTTTCTTCGGATTATACTGCAACAGCGAAGTTGCCCTTTTCACTGGAGCATTCCTTGGGGGCTCAATCACCCCGAGTGACTTCACAGCCCCAGCAGGAGTAGAGCTACTGGCACAATTCAGGCGGGTCCACGCAGCACAGCGCATAGCTAACGTTGCCAGATGAAACTCAGAATCAGCCCGCTGAGGGACATCTTTGCAAGAAAAAATCATTACATAAACACCAGTAAACAAAACAAATCATACACTGTTGCACTTGACCACTTACCGTGGGGCACCTTAAGTGCTGCGTTCAGGACATTGACAACAACCTCTCTCTCATCCAACATCCACGTGTGGTGTGGAGAGAGCACCTTCCTATCCACTTTGTGGGCAGTACTGAGAGCTGCCTATCGCAAAACCACCTCATCAAGATGTGTTGCCTCAAACAGAAACCGCTTTTCACAGGACTCTCTGGCATAGACCTCGTCTAACCTCTTCACCAACTTGACATAAGTTTGAAACCTACTGTCATCGCGGAATATGTAGGGCTTTGCCACCATCTCGTAAGCCGGTCCTTCAGTACGCATGACTCAGAAATGCCAATCCTTGTTCTTAATAACAAAGAAATACTTCTGACTCCAGTCATAATGCGACTTTGGCGACACCAGGAAAGTGATCATCTGATTGCCCCTACATTGATGGGCGTGACGTGGAAATCAAGACCTCTCGTGTTCAAGTCCAAACGGTAAATGCTTAAAACAAATATCTTCTAATCTGGGATGGAGGAAGTATATTAGTGTTCAATCAAATACTGCTCCGTCCTAAAAAAATTCGTACAATTGTTTTTATTGTCTCACATAATTTAATCTTTGATTTTTTTTTCGTGATTTTTTTTTAAACATCATTTTTTTCCCAATTTCAGGTGGATCGAGTTTTAATGTGTCTCTTTAAGGGGCAGCTCTCCCAACAGTGTATTGATATCATAATTTGACTTATAAATTTTCTAAATATATTTTTGGAAGACAAAATTAACTATTTACCTTTGTAAATATTTAAGTCAAACAGTAAACCTTAAAATATGAAAATCAAATGTATAAATTAATGGAGTACAAAGACATTTTTGTTAAGACGGATGACATTTTTTTTAAGACGGATGGAATAACCAGTAATTGTGGAATATGGGCATTCGTTTCAAAATGAATAACCAGTTAGACTTTTATTGTAATACCTTTGTTCAAAAAAGTTAAAAATATATATTTAAAATTTTCATGTTTTCAACTATAGTTTATAACTCTCACTTGTCAAATTATATTTTAAAATGTAGATGATGAAAAATCATAAATTAATTGATGAATAGTTCATGTTGCATAAACATTAAAAAGAAAGGAATATGCAAGTATCAGAAATTACAAAAAAAAAAAGATTATAAAATGGCTTCGGGTGCAAAGTTTTCATTGAACTATACTCAAAAGTGCAATTTAACCAGCATCATTTTCAACGGCCTAAATTTAAGACTTAACTTAGATCATAAGTGCAATTTCACCACTTCACCGTTAATTTTAACTTTATTCCGTTATTTTAATTACAAAGTACCCCTGCACTTGAAACTTTGTACATCTAACACTCAAACTTTTATTTATTAACAACTACATCATCTTCTTCACATCCAGACCTGTAGCTCCTCCTCCAGGTAAGCAACTTCATCAGCTCTAGTACAACATCAGCTACATTCACTTGTGTTGTATTGAATTATTTAGAAATAAATTAGGCAAGCAACAACCCAATAAAAATTAGTACTAGTACTTTGTTAAACCCAAATCAGCTCGAACATGCAAGTATCTAATTTATTTAAAGCAAAGAGGGAGGGAAGATAATACCCAAATCATTTCAAACATGCACCAGCAACGTCGTCGGTCTCCACCATCGTTGGTTGCTCTCCTTTCCAAGAAAACAAACTCAGGTCTGAATAGCTTCCGTCCTACACCAGCTCCTCCCCTTACTAATGGATCCTCAGCCTTCTCCGACTAGTATGTCGATGACCCATCCTCCATCGTGTGTTTGCCGGAAGAACATCACCGGCTATGTTAAGATGTGATGAACACTTAATTCTGGAACCGTGCAACTTTAATCTCATTAGAGGAAGGAACTAAATACTTATAGTACAGAGAAATAGAATCCTAGTAATACTCTAATACAAAAGCAGGAAGCAACCTAGAACTAAAACTTAGCTAAACAGATAATTATACATCTTGCAAAGTCACTGACTTGTAGAACAAGTAAACTACCTAAACTTCTAATTAATAGATAGATAATTATCCTAATATTCCTTCCCTTAAACTAAACTGTAGTTTACAGTTTAGTTTACTCACTTACAGCCTTGAGACCCATTGAGAATGTAAGTTTCACAAAAGTTTCAGTCTTCAATGGTTCGGTCATCAAGTCTGCTAGATGCTCTTCACTTCTACAAAACCTTAACTCAATCTCACCTTCCTTTGAAAGATCTCTAAAAATGTGGTAGTGTATATCTATGTGTTTACTCCTTCCATGCAAAACTGGATTCTTAGAGAGCTTGAGAGTTGAACTATTATCACACATAATGTTCACACACCTTACCTTTTCTGTTTTAATCACTTCTAGAATTCTCTTTACCCAAACCAGCACACATTGTTGCTTCCATAAACTCTGCTTCAGTGGTTGAGAGTGTAACTATTGGTCATTTCTTGGAGCACCAGCCACAACACCTCCACTGAGTATAAACAGACACCCACTGGTGCTTTTTTGATCATTGGCATCACATGCATAGTCACTATCAGAGTATACCAGCAGATTCCACTCATGCTTTATTTTGTACTGTATTTCAAGGTTTAGAGTACCCTTAACAGACCTCATAATTCTCTTGACAAACTGCAAATGCATCATAGTTGGTCTTGACATGTATCTACTGGCTAGGGAGACTGAGTACATCAGATCAGGCCTAGTTGTTGTTAAATACATTAGGCTCCATACCATTTGTTTGTAAAGAGTCTCATCAGTAGATGTACCTTCTTCATCTTTTCTCACAATGATTTCTGGTACAATTGGTGTATGTATAGGTTTGCACTCCACCATTTCAAACCTCTTTAACACATCCAAAGCATACTTTCTCTGAAAGATTGAAATTCCTTCATTGTTCTGTGCAACTTCAATTCCAAGAAAGTATCTCATACTTCCCAAATCTGTCATATCAAATTTTTTCTCCATAGACAACTTAAATTCCTGCATTATTTGTTCATTATTCCTAGTATATATAAGATCATCTACATATATACTTACTATAATGAACCTTCCCTCACTTCTTCTCTTTATAAATAGTGTCTGGTCACTCACACATTTTTTAAAGCCTTTCTTCTCAAAGTACCTCTCAATTCGACTCAACCAGGGTCTTGGAGCCTTTTTTAAGCCATACAAGGCTTTATGCAGTTTGTAAACCAGTGTCTCCTTACCCTTTACTTCATAGCCCCTGGGTTGATCAACATACACGTCTTCACGTATCTCTCCATGAAGAAAGGCAGACTTGACATCTAACTGGTGCACTATCCATAATTAGCTACTACTCCCATAATTAGCCTTATTGTATCCGACCTTGCCATAAGTGCAAAGACTTCACTGTAGTCTATACCTTGTTGTTGTGAGTATATATCCTTTTGCAACTAAATGGGATTTGAACTTATCCACTTCACCATCTTCATTGTATTTGGTCTTGAAGACCCATTTGACACCTATTTTCTTAGAATCTCTTTGTAACTGACATAGTGATCAAGTCTGATTCTTGATGATTGAATCTATTTCTTGATCCATGGCTAATTTCCATCTTGGATCTTTCTCATCTTCTTCAAAACTGGTGGGATCATCATTGAGTGTCATGAGCATCAGGTCATCAAGATAGAAGTTAGCTAGATTTCCTTCTTCACTAGCCAAAGCTTCATCAGGGTCTACATAATTTGTCATTCAGGTAAGCTTCTTCCTATTTCTTCCTACTTCTTCCTTCCCTGCCTCCTGGAACTGGGATATTGTTGATCTGATTGGCAGGTCATTCTGGAGGATTATTGTCTGGGATAATCTCTTCTTCATCCTGCCTTTCATCATCCTTCTCACTTTCTCCCCAATCAATATTCATGTTGATTTTATTGTGAAACTCATTATCCCAGTCCCACTTCTTTTCTTCTTCAAATTCCACATCCCTTGTCACCACCACCCCTGTCCTCGACTGCGTCGGTGGAAGCATGAGTGGTATCGACGTGGTGACGGGTGATGATGGAAACGTCGATCGGAACCTACTTTAGGTTTTGCGGACCCCAAACCTGGCCCTTAAAAAACATTCTACGTTGCTGCCTAAACTTCGTTGCTTAATTCTAATTGATTACCGCATTGCAGGTTTTTATGACATTTCTAATAATTCCCTAAACCTGCACCCGAAATAGGTTAGCGGTTATATAAAAAATCGCGCGACCAGACAACATATAACGTTGAGCTCCGCTCAACACCAGATGCACCAGAAAGGAGTCCTACCCATCGCACTAGGCAAGTACTCCCCGATAAGCTAAATTATACAAACCACTATAGCAAAACGAATAATGTTATCTATCTATTTATGCATGTTACGTCTACAGAGCCCAAATTAAGCCATAACAGAATACTCACTATGCTTGCGTGATCGGGTCGTCAAGACTCTGACGATCACACAAGATACTACTGCTGCTGCTGCTAATCACAAACAGGAAAGTCAAACTGTTAGTAAAACCATGATCATGCTCACCCAAATATATAAACACTCCATGCATCTCAATCGAGACTACCCCCTATTCACAATCAGGAGCCAATCAATGAACATTTATGTACCTGGTTCCCCATATCACTGAACCTCACGGAATCATTCCGCAGGTTAACTCTCATAAGCTCCCTGAAAATATTAAGTATAATGGGGGTGAGTCCTCGAGAGGTACTCAGTAAGGGGGTAGGTAAGGGTCACGGGTTTTCTTTTGAAAACCACATGCATAAAAGGTTAGCGTGCAATGTACTAAACAATTCATACAACCTAATATTTCATGCTTAATGATATGCAATACACTAGTCCCGTTGGACTTTTTCACACATCCCGAATGATGAATTGTCACGCATCCTGAAGGATGAATAATCCCTCGATGACTCGCCGGCCTGCACGGGTTCTCACACTCGACAGCCCCCCGATGGCTTGAAGCCCATAACACTCGGGGTCACTAACACGCGCATGGTATACCAGCGATGGGTGTACGGCCCCTATGCTATCGTTCACTCACTCACTGATGATCATCCAATGATCAATATCACTTTGAAGTCACACTCGATCACTCACTGAGTAATGCACTTTACGATCTGGGAGCTAAATGTCCCACACTTAAAAACTTGCATGCCGCTAACCTTACCATGTAACTAGCCCCGGAAGTCACTGGGCCCCACCCTCGACCCGAGTACTAGGCATTAACTAACCTAATATGCATCAGGAAAATCAAAACGCATATTAAGGAAGTTAAAACTCTTACCTGACAATCAATACACTCTGTGCGATAACCCAATAATAACGTCTCCTACGGTCCACAGCCACCAGACAATACACTAGACACGTACACAATTAATTAGGACTTAAGCCTTTAATCTCATTACACTATTCACTAAAAGTTAACCAGTTGACCAACTTGGTCAACTCATGCTTAAGGTGGTCAAACAACTTGTAGTTTTTGCAAACTACCACTTAAGCATCTCATAAACATTATTAATCACTAATTACCAATAAAGTCCCTAAACTTTATCAAAATGTGCAATTTTACCCATATTTGCATAAAGTGTACATAACCACTTAAATGCAATCCATTTCACACTTAAGCTTAAAGAAGCTTATTCTTACTTCTTTTACCTATTAATAACCGCCAAGTCCTTAAACTTTCTCCAAATTTACAGTTTGGCCCAACTTTCCATAAAATGACTAATTTCACTAATCTTTCACTAATTTCTTACTTAACTTCATACAAGTCCATTTTCACTCCAATTAATAAGAATTGGCAACAATAACCCAATCGTTTTCCAAAATGTGCATTTTGCCCCACAACTTCAAAAAGTGATAAAATCACACCATTTTCACACTTGACTTTCAAAAGATCTTAACTTTCACTTATTTTTCACTAATTACTAATTAACACAAAACTTTACCAAAATTTACATTTTGGTCCCATACTTCTAAAAAGTGACAAATCTTTCCATAATTACTCAATTAGCTCATTTTCAC
>JBBYHH010256755.1:0-12926 GCA_038382905.1 Daphne laureola
TTGAGATATCATGCCTACTAATCTTTCATGTAACCATGAACTCGTATGAACATGAACATGTAATTGAGAATCTTAAAGGTCATAAATTCTTTAGTTCTCTCATGCAATGAGCCAACTTCTTGGTCAGAAAATTTGGAAGGTGTTAGATGTGGATTTTTCTGGTCCATCACTTCGAGTGTGTGTGTTGCTGGATATTACGAAGCCTTTACGTCGTGTGCTAAAGGTCCAGGTGGACGTTGTTGGTAAGATTTTTTTCTACAATATGAAAAACTTTCTAAACTCTGCGTTGTGTGTGGGATGCTTGACCATGTAGCCAAAGACTATTTTTCTCCGGCGACCGCAGAAGGGACAACTCCCAAATTTGGAGACTGGATGCGCTACAAAGCTCCACGGAATGGTGATGTTGGATGCCAACTTGTCAGGGGCGGCCTAGGTGCCGCATGAGATCCACATGGTCCGCATGGTCCTCGACCGAACATGGATGAAGAGTATGGGGCGGATACTGTGGACCCGATGTTTTTCGCGCCTCAGCCAAGTGACCGTCCAGTGGGTTTAGAATTCCCTGCAGCTGCTTCTTATGATCTGAACATGCCAATTAACATGTTGGCTAGAACTTCCGCGATGCGTTCAACTGACAACACTGTCAAGACTCTGGTGTTGGGTGTTGGTAATGCCAACCGTACAAAGAAGAAGTTGAAGGTCACAAGTGCTGCAACATGTGTTGTCGAGCAAGCTATCCTGGAGTTGAGGGACTCCCCCACGGGCGATCACTAATGGATCGGTCGTTTATCGTACTGGGTGAAAAGGCCACCCAAGATTTAGTTTTATTAGCTACTTTATTTCGGACCATTTTTAGTTTGTTTTATGCATTTACTTTGGTTCTGTTATGCTATCTAGCATTTGCTTTTCAGATGTAAGTGTTTCTTGTCATTCCTCCGTCAGCACACCATCATGATGCGTCAACACCATTTTATTTCTTGGGAACATATCAGATGTGTTGGGACCCGCATTACCTATCTGTTAATTCATCATGACAATAATGGTGCTCTCAAGCATTAGTAGACATGATTGTGGCAACCCGAGATCACTCTATTATTTTGTTTCTAGCATTTTGTTAGGTAGTATTTTAAGCGTTCAACTCGGGTACTATTGCGCCAATTTGTGATGCTATTTACTTTCCAGACATGCTTGTTTTGTTGGGATTTTCTTCTATTTTTGTTTCCAAAAAAGAAAAGATAAAGACTCATTTTTCTCCATCCCCTTTCAACTCACTAAACACCTGGATTCCACGTGTTGGGTGTGTTTGGGAAATAATAATTATTTCAATTAATTGTAGCATTTTAAATATTTTTTTAATGGTTGAGATTAAAACAACTACAATTAATCTTAAAATCGATTAATAGTTTTTTTCAAAACACAAACAACTAAGGTTAAAATAGTTTTCATCTGCAATTTTCCTTTGTAAATTCATCCCTCATCAAAGAAAGGAGATTTGGGGATTTGCGTCAACACTAGATTAGAAGAAATTGGAGAGCAATTATGGAGGAGACTTTCCTGCAGTGGGGCGGAGTTCACGAGAGCGAGGAAGAAGGCCGGAGAAGGGCCGATTATCTGACTAGTGAGGTCGGAGATGGATGGAGCCGCGCTAGAAGAAGCTCGGGATGAGCCAGAAGAAGGAGGTGGATCAGAGGTGGATCTACTTGAAAGCGGGCCCAGCACCCGCTGGGTAGATTTTGAGACATAAATCTATTAGTATACCCAACCTAACAAGGAGACCATTTATAGCCAAGCTCCATTCTTCTTATTAACTCTTAAATATGCATATTTCAGTACTTAACAGTTAGCAATACAACAATTCAGAGAAAAATAGAATAAACCCTGGCTGGTTTTATTTTATTTTTTTTGTTTTGGAAAGTAATTTTTTTTTTTTATACAGTTTTTCAAAAGTTTGAAAATCATGTAACATAGAAGCTTCAAGTATCATGTACTCTTAAGTAGTACTCCCCGTCTAAAAAATAATGTAATATTTTTCTTTTTAGGACGTCTCAAAAATAATACAACACTTCTTTTTATGGTAAAATTTTACATACTAATATACTAAATCATTCTTACCTCTAAAGTTGAAGAAATGAAAAACAAAAAAATAGTCAATATGGATTTTTTTCCTTCTCCAATCAAAATTTTCTATTCAATCATATAATTATTTAATTTTTATTTTTGGTATATTTATTGTTATAATTTGATTTGTTTTACTCTTTTTTCATCGATTTCTGTATTTGATCACATCTTTCAATATAAAAAATACTTCATCCGTCCCAAAATTATTGAAATGTTTTTCTTTTTGGACCGTCCCTAAATTATTGAAATATTTCATGTTTTAGTAACTTTTTACACATTCATTTACCCTATTACCCCTTAATAAAATGACTTTTAGTTACTTTTCTTACTTCTTTCTCTTTATAAAGTTTCACTTTTTCATTTCCACCAGTTTTTATTTTTGAATGAGAGAGGTATATTTATCAAATTTTATCATATCTACACTCACCTTAATCTCCGTGCCGAAATAAAATGTTTCAATATTAAAGGGACGAAGAAAGTAGTAAACTAAGAAAGTCAATATCAAAAATTTTCCACCTTAATCTTTGTGTCAAGTCAAAGTTTGATAATATATTGAGACCGATAGAGTATCAATGAAGGTATTTTGATTAGAATTCTTATATTTTTGTTGTTGTCAAATTGTTAATGAATATTATAAAAGAATTATGTTTTGACTTATATATATATTTTTTTTGATATTATTGATAGATGTTTTTTTGAATACCATAAAAGAATTATGTTCTAATTTATAAATATAAGTTTTTTTTTGTTTTTTTTTTTAACAAATTCTTCCTAATAATAATTTGAATCAAACACAACATCAAAAATCAAAACGCTTAAAATATTTTGGGACGGAATGTAAATGTGTAGCATATAAAAAATATAAACAATGCATTACTATGATGTATATGAAGTTGCAAAATAGTAATACCTAAAAATATATCTAAATATGGTAAAATTGACCAGGTAAATGGTTGCATCTATTTTGTTTTGCCATGTTTGACGTTCTCTATTGCAATGTCTTACATGTGTCTCTAAAATTCATTTCTCATGTATGCAAATATTGTATGAAATGTGTGAATTTGAACATTTTTGTTATTTCAACTAACTTAACATGCATCTTTCTATAGGTTAAATGTCTCTTGTACATCTTACTAATAACCAATGCATAAGAATCTTGCCCCACAGCGTAGCGTTGGCAACCATTATATACAAATAGATAGATAGATAAATAGAAAGAAGAAAAATACAAAAACATGTAGATAGTGAAGAGTCATCTCTAGCACCACAGTGACACTAAGAGCATATTATTAAGCAAGTGTGGTATAAACAAGGTAATGTAAAATGAAAATGGTAGTTGTACATACACATAAATAGGTGAACTCGATATCTAGAACATGTAAGATTTTAGTTTCTTTTGGATAAATATTCTAAAGCTCTGATGATGCAAATCTTTTTTATATCATCACCTATTTTTTTGTAATAAATATGTGAGTTCTTCACCATTAAATAATATTAAAGGGTTGTATAAAAAAAAAATATTAAATTAAGGGTTAGAACTAAAAAATTTATTACTAAAAAGAGTAATGGTGTAAAAAAACTTGGCGTTAATTTATTTAATCCAAACTAATTGGGTATAACACTTTCCTCTACCACATAACAACAAAAGCATGCTTTTGCATTATGAAGCCCACTCAGGTTCATTAAACTGATTGGCTGCAATTCTGGCTAATTGAGGAACTTGATGAAATGACATACAAAACCCAAGCAATGCATCCCCGTAAATGCAATCATCAATACAAATCGACCTGCTCAGACATTCACCTGCTAATGCGTATCCCCTACACACCAGATCGTTAGTGAACCTGATAGGAGCAAACGAGGAAAAATCATTAGCATCTAGACCGTATTCAACTACAGGTTCATTTCTGTAACTGTCAATAACTCCAGGCTCTTCGACAAGTGTTTTAGCGTCATCATTTTCTTGATTAACAGCAGTGGGTTCTTCCATATTTCTCACAGTTTCTTGAGTCGGACTAACATCTTCCACATCAATTGTAGAGTCTGAATCATATTCACGATCATTTGAATCAATAGCATAAATGGTGTCTCTACCTGGAAATAAAAGTCTCTAATTAGTGTTCAATGACGAAAGGAAAATAAGAAAGAAATAGATCATCAACATGGTTATGAGTGATATATAATAGGATGAATACTGTTAATCTAGAAAATTACCTTTGGGGATGATGATGAAAATGATGAGGCAAATAAAGAAAAATCTAAAAAACATCCTTCCTCTCATTTTTGTTAATCAGAATTAGGGTTCATACAGGTTTAAAATGCAACAAATATGTTAATAAGGTGCAAATTGTGGATGACGACAAACAGTTGACGTAGATGATCACAATGTGCATTTGCTTTGAGATCCATGTAAATTGTTCTTGTGTGCTCGATCTTCTTGAGATTTCAAAATGTGATTTTTCTTGAGATTTACAATTTTTTTCCATTGTGTCTATCTTTCTAGCTAGTTTTACATCTCCACCCATTCATGTTATGATAACATTCAATTTCTTTCTTTAATTTTAGGAAAGATGATGTATCCATGACTAGTATAGAAAAACCCAAAATCCCACTTATGGGATAGAATTATATGTGAGATTGGCCATAAGTTTGGCCCAAATGTCAAATTGATGCCATTCAAAAGTCCATAAATTTCAAATGAAGATCCATAAGTTTTTGTAGTTCTAAATCATTAAATTTGAATTTTGCTCTTAATTTTAGTGTGAAATTGGACTTGGGTCAAAGTCAAAATCACCCTAGAAGAAACATTTTTGGATCAATAGAAGTATCCTAGGCCTAAATCTGGCCTACAGGCCCCGACCCAAGAAGACTAGGCTCACAACCTCGTTTACATCCAATGTCAATGTGGCTCTCTTTTACGTTCTCTACCACCGGACTCGTTTTTATCTCTATCAATCTCCATATTAAGACATCTTGATGCTTTGTAGTAACCTTATCTCTTCTAGATCTTCACTAGAAGCACGCTACTCGTTTCTGTCAACAATATTCAATTATGATGCAAAAAACACACACTTGTTCATTTTCGCGACCAGTGTCATGTTTCCAAAGACTTTATATTGCCTTACAAATCATCATATCGACTATGTCTATCATTTCCATTAAGAAGAGTCACTTCTCACTAAGAAACACATGCATGCACATTTTTTGACACCACCACCACCACCACCATGGTTCTAGTGATATTACATCATCACTTTCCATTTCTAGATAAAATGATTATCAGACTTCATCAAATGATGATCAATGCGTACAATATGTTGATCATGATAAAAATATATAGTCGTGATGTTCATACTTTACCAAATGATGTTCAAACCATGCAGATTAACATTTATTTTGCCAATGTTCAAGAGTAGCCATGTTGCTAATCAACATTTAAAATGATGATCAAGCACAACACCGTTACTGATCACCTGCACAAAGATGTTAATCAACCATGCAGATCAACATTTTTTCTAACGATGTTATTCAAGAGAACTCATGATCTTGATCAAGCATGGAAACATTACTGATCAAGTGTGTTGACACCCAATTTTATCCAGGATCCTTAATCGAGTATAGAGCTTAGCTTAAATTAGGGTTTTGGGAGGGCCTTTTGAAGATTTGTGTCTTTTTAAAATTAATTGAGTCATTTAGGTGTTAGTTGAGTCATTTAGGGTTAATTTCATCTATTTGAAGTCACTGAAGTCTTTTAGGAAGTTTTAACGTCAGTCACTAATGTTTAGGTTAATTAATTATCATAAAAAAAAAAGGAAAATAAAAAAATAAAATGAAAAAAAGGGTTTAGCTTAGGGGGATTCTAGAAAAAGTGGCATGTTCACATACGAGATTTTACAAAATTTTGGGAGCTAAGCTAAGAATTTTGCAACAGTTTGTTTTGTGTCTTTTTGACAAATGTGGGGACTTGATTGATTAATCTGACAAAAAAATCAGCTTTTGATTGAAGATGAAGTTGAGATTAGGAGCAAATTGGAAGAAGTGATTTTTTTAGAGGACTAAAAGGAAGGTTTGACCATCTTTCACTTCTTCCCAATAAATTTATCCCCAATTTTTTTTATGGCAACCATTTAAGGTTTTTGAGGTGAAAACTTATCTAAAAAAATCTTCAACTCAAACTCAACTCAAGTTTTCCATTAGTCCAGCGGGAAAGGGAACCATTTTATTATTAATATTTGAGTAAATATACTATTTTACCACTCTTTTAGTTTGATGATATCAGAATATCACTACTGTTATAGTTTGCGGTACACGTTTGTCATTGACCGTTAAAATCGACACGTTGACGTCTTCTCGTGCATGACGTGTTCGCTTTTTTTCTGAGTTGGTGAATGGGGTGCTGCTGACCGGACGACTAATTTACAAATTTATAGATATAGAACACTATATTGCACTTATAGAAAATATAGATGACTAAATAATTGACAATCTCTGATTCTCCGTCCCCAACCTCACCGCCGGAACAGCCTTGGCCTCGCCTTCGTGTTCTTCCTCATCAGCTCCAACTTCGTCCTCAGCTCCAACTTCCTCCTCTCCATTCACAACCCCTCACCACGAATTCCAACCCCCAACCTCTCTGCCACGATGAGACAAAACTGTAGAGCCATCCTTTGTCGCCGGAGACGTCCAAACGGAGGAGAATCGAGCGAAACCCCTTTAGAGTCATTTTCCTCTTCCACCACCAAATTCCCCCGGAACAACCACTTTCGGCCGCACCCACCACCCCTAATTGCTGGAGCGAATGACGACGCACCAGAACGGTCCAAGTCTGCCGTGAAACATCTTCGTCAACCGATTGTCGTTGCGTCCTCCGCGCTAAACGCAGGTTTTGGCAAGCTCAACACAGAAGAAGGCTGCATTTCGGTAAAATTACTCCCTCATTTCCCTCATCTTTTCTCTTTTATCTTACTTAAGACCCCAGGTTTCATAAAATCCACTTAAACCACTCCGTCACAGAATATTCCACTAGATTCTTGCCGCCACTCAGTCAAATGGTAAGATGATACCAATAAATAAAAGAGCTGATAAAATATAACCAGAATACATAAAACAATGATAAAACGGAACCCACAAACCAAAAGAGTGATAAAATGATACATTTACCCAAACATTGACGGTAAAATGATACATTTTCCTTTAGTCCAACTATAAATTGCTTCTTCTTCGGTCTTGAAAGGCAGCAAAAAAAAACAATCCAAAAAAAAGGGTAAATTACAATAACCCCCCTGAGGTTTAGGGAAACTGTCATATTGCCCCCTCAATTTTAAAAAATATGCAGATACCCCCTCTACAGTAACTGACATTACAAAATCCGTTAATAGACTTGAAGAATGACGAAAATGTCCTCCACGGTTCTTTTAGCCTATCAATCCTTAAGTCGCTTCAGCCTTCTCTAAAACAGAAGCTAGTCTGCTCTATGATAGTCGATTCAAAAAAAGAAAAAGAAGAACAAGCTCGAAGGTGAAGGGGTGCTCCGTCGACGCTAGGGTTCATCATCGGCGCCGGTAAATTGCTCCAAACGCTGAAGGTGGAGGTCGTGTGACGTAAAGTGGAGGTATTTTCTGGTTTAGATCTGGTTTTTTGTTTTTTCTGCGATTAATTTCTTGTGTTCTCAAAAGTGTCGTTTTGAGTGCTATAGGTAATTTTAAGGGTCTGAAGGTGGAGAGTTTGGGTTTAAAACAGGTTTAGTTATGGGTTGATTTTTGGCTTGATGTACGTGGTAGAGGGTGGTGTGTAAGTATAAATAATGTGATCTTTAATTTGTTTTTATATAGATATGTACGTGATATTGCTGGATGATAGACCTTTGTCTACTGTTGATGACTTTTTAATTGATTACCTAAATGGTGATGAAGATGAATCTGTGGAGGTTAATGAGGTTTACTTCTAAAATCGAGACATCAGACAAATCATCAGACAAAATCCTCAGTTGGGTAATTCAGAAATGGATCAAAACCTAGAACTACCAGATGAATTCGCTTAAACTAGTGTTGAACTGAAGTGGGGGTCAGTCTTACTTGTGGAAAAAGTAGTCGGAACTGGGAGAGGATAAAATCAAAGATGAAAGAATATATATGAACAAACAAGCAAGATGAGTAAATCAAGAGATACAAAATCAATCAGCAATAAATTAGAAGAGAAAGAAACAATCTTGGAGGATGTTGTTTTCAGAGCATCAGAGAAAAACAAAAGTTTTTCAAAAAAATGAATCAAATTACCATTCTATGAATCCTTTTGTCATATATAATATTTGTATATAAATACCTAAATATAATGATTAACGTAGATAACAAGTAGTCATATACATTAACTTTCAGTTGATTAGGTATGGGGAAGCGGTTTATGCAACGTCAAGAATAGGAACCAAAGATATCTACACCATTATTATTATTATTATCATCATTGCGTTTTGGGCATGCAGCTTGTCAGATTGACCTGTACTGTACTCCTCTTGTTTGCAACCAGGGGATATGTATGGGTTACAACTCACAAATTAAATGAGTCAACCTGGGGATACTGTACCCCTAGGATCTGTCTGACGCATTTATGTTTTGTAAAAAGGTGACACATTTTTAAATTTAAAATGAGAAAGAATAAAAGAGATTTGAACGAAAAATTTCAAAAATGTGTTGATTTTGTGTTAATTTTTTATAAATTGGATAGAAAGAACGCACTCCTAATCCATCAAATACCGAATATGGGCTTCTGTCCATCAAATACCGAATATGGGCTTCTGTCCATCAAATACCGAATATGGGCTTCTGTTGGGCTGCGCTGGTTCAGTCAAATATGGGCTTCTGAACCTACCAAAAAGAAGCGAAGAGAAGCAACAGAGCATCGAACAATCAGGCGCCATCGGAGCTCGATTGTTGAAGTTCCCACAATCAAATTGCAAATCACCGCCTCCCAATGTAGAGAAGAGAAAACATAGAATCTTCTGTTCACGAAAAATCCTTTGTTTAGCCCCTCGCTTACTTTATATTGTGTTCATTATCGTCACTAACATTTTGAGTCTTTGCAGGAAAGCCATGGAAAATGTTTAAAAAGCAGCACTGGCCTAAACTATTTTTGATTATTTCTATTTTCTTTAATGCATAATTGTGCTGCTTCCTTTCTGTTGTTGATTTATTCATTATGATTCCTAACTGTTAATTTCATTTATTTTCTTAATTGATTTTTCCCCCTTTTTCTTTTTTGCATTAGAACTTTTTTTGTTTTTTAATCTTTTTTCTTTTATTCATTTTTTTTAATCATTTTATTTCATTTGTGAAAAATCAAGCAAAGAGATGAAATCAGATCTATTTAACTAAAACCTTTTAATGTTTTTAATATATATAAATACTCCTATTAAGGTGAAGAAGCGAAACACAAGGGTTTCGAAGATCTGCTCCAGGCACCGCTGCTGCTGCGTGCCGGCAATGCCGGCGGCTTCCCTCTCGTTGCCTAGCGTCGTCCTGATCATGCGCCGCCCGACAACACTCTACTGTTGCTCGCTTCTGTGAGATTGCAACCTAGTCAAGTAAGTAACACTGCTGAACTATGAGGCAACCTTTGTGTTTTATTGAAAGCGTACTGCAGCTTATATAAGCTGATTACAAACTGACAAATTAACTCCCCACGTTAAACACTGACTCCTAAACGTAGCTATAGACTAGGATAGAATCAAGATAAAATCTTATCTAACTAACTGCATCCTAACCTCCTGTAGACTAAGTCTTTTATTATAATTCAAACAACAACTAATTAAAACGCAGCACTTCACAACTTCATCTTTTTCAGCGGACCATGGATTCGTTTGGGTCCCACTCCTAACGGCGTCGCTGTTTGGCCCCTAGGCGGGGCTCATCTCACCGCCACCTCATTGGCTCTCTCACCGTCTCTTCCTTCCGGTGCGACTTGGTGCGTGGTGGGTGGTTGCGTCGTTCTCACTCGCGGTTTCGGCCTCAAGGGCGACGACCCGATGACCCACTGTTAGGCGATCTGGTTGCTGTTTTGGTGGCTGGCGTCTCGTATTTTACCAAAACTCCTTGCCAGCCTCTCCCCGCGCTGCAAGCCTGGCTCATGTGGACTCCGGTTGTTGTGGGTTTCATGTGGTGGCGGGGCTTTTGTGCCAAATCTGCTTTCTATTATTATTGCCTTGGTTTGATGTTAATTTGTGTTCCTGAAGGTCACCTAGGGAAATAGGGTAGGGTATGGTGGTGTATGACCCTGGTGGTAATGGGCAGGGGTCGCCGATTCTGACGACACTTCGATTTTCTATGATGGAGGGTATTTTGGTTGGCTTGGTTTTTCTCTTATAGTTGTTGTGTACGCTCTCCAATGAGTCAGTGTGGTTGGGGACAATTTTGGTTGGCGGTGGTGCGGTGGGGTTAAGCGTTGTCTCGCTCCGCCAGCAACCATGAGGTTCAATCATGGAAACTTGTTTAGTTTTGGATCCGCCAAACAAGTTCTCGCCGACCTCTTTTGGACTTTGGGTGTGAGGGTCACTCATTTTTACTTTAAGATTATGTTATTTCCCTTTTTATTAGAACCCTCTTTTATTTGGTTTTGTTTAGCTTTATTATTGTTTAGCTAGTGCGGTAGATCGAATGGTACTCTGGTGCATGTCTGGCTTGCATATCTTCTACCAGCGCACTGTTGGGATGCACCAATATTATTTTGCTCTTCTAGAGCTGTCACGGGTGTTGGGACCGTGTTTCGTCTCTATATTTTATCCATCTCAGCACTTATAGTACCCTTAGGCCTTTTTACGCATATGTGGGAGTATGTCACGTTTACTCCTTGTGACATGAGTAGCGTTTTGTCTATTGCCTTTTTAGCATGTATGTTGAGGTTTAGTTGTACCACTTGTTGGTACCTAGTTGCGCTTTATTTTTCATTGGCTTATTTTGTAATGTTCATTCATTAATAAAATAAGTCTACTGGTTTGAAAAAAAGAGATGAAATCAAATCTATGGTACCAATTTTGGGCGTTCAAGTTTTTTTTTTTTTTAAATTTCGTACGTAACCGACTAACGAGCTGAGATCTTTCGTAGATCATTTTTTTAGGTTTCCAAGACCTAGCACAAAAGGATTGGTGGCGACTCCTATAAAAAACTTCATCGTTATAGAGTGTAAAAGGATGATGATCAACCATGCGGATCATCATTTATTTTGACGAAGTTATTCAAGAGAATTCATGTTGTCGATTGAGTACGATAACGTTGCCGATCGTGTCGAAGAGGATGCTGATCAACCATGTGGATCAACATTTATTTTAACGATGTTGTTCAAGAGAAGTCATGTTGCTGATTGTCATTTAAAATGTCAATCAAGCACGACAACATACCGATCAAGTGTACGAGAATGTTGATCAATCATGCAGATCAATATTAATTCTGCTAATATTGTTGAAGAAAACTTAAGTTGCTAATCAATATTGCTAATCATCGTAATGTTGATCATGAAAATCATGTTGCTGATCATATATAACAATGGTAAATTTATAAATAAAAGATCGTACTTTATAATTTAGGGTAAATTACAAATTTTTTTTGAGATTTTGTGAAATCTTCAATTTGCCCACTCTATTTAAAAAAAGGCTTCGGGTGTAAAATCAAGACTAATCTATGTTGAAAAGTGCAATCTACACACTCATCATTTCATCGGTGCTAATTACTCACTCACGTTTATTCCGTTGATGCAAATTCAATACTCAACCGTTAATTCATCCACATCAGCCGCCATGTGTGATATGGGTCCCACTTTACTGATGTGGAGCCTAAGTGGAAGCTGACGTGGAGCCCAACTCAACAACTCCTTTTGACTCGATCTCTCTAGTCGAAGTTTGAACGGTGACGAAAACAAGCAGAGCGTTGAAATTTCGGCGAACTCGAAGGACGATTCTCCCCCGATGGGACCAAGTCACCGTACTTGACAATCGCTCTCTACGACAGTTCGATCGGCGGTGTGTGCTCGATGGAGCACGAGATCAACATCTCGTACGAATTCGATCTGAACTTCTAGATCGACTCACCGACCTCTACATCTGATTTTGAGATCCGAATTCAATTGTCAGTATCACCGTAAAATCGTACGTCTTTGTTTTGATGATCTCTTCAATTCGATCTTCCCCTTTTGTCCACTCCACCACCACCGCAAATCGGAGCCCGCAAACTGCTTATTCCCACAACCATGCTCTTAACTTCAACCAGTATGGGTTCAAGTATGATCTGAACAATCAGATCGGCGATTGCGCCACCAAACCGCTTGTGGTCTCCGAGGATGAGTGCTCTTGTTCGAATTTAGAGGAGCCGCTTGCTAATGACGAAAATTAGGCAAATAAATTTATAATGCCCAACTTTCCCTCAAGTGTAAGGTTGTAGTTGTAGGAGGGTAAGTGGGATCGAACCCAAGGGAATTGAGGATAAAAATTGATAAACAGTCAAGTGCAATATTTTTGGTATTTTCTATTTTTAAGTAACCAGGATATATTTGTGAGAGAATAGGACAATGCACAAATTATGCTAAAGGTGACAACAAAGCAAAACTAAATTCAGAATGAAAGACAGCAAAGATTTAATGGATTGGGTGAAATTTAATTTAAAGAAATCCCTCTGGTTGCTATGGGTTGTTGATCACTAGATGAACATGCTCAATTGACTAAAATGCTATGTTGAAGGAGATGGATAATATTCAAACCCTGCGGGCTAGGCTAAGGTCATTCTTCCCGTTAATCGCCAAACTAGATCTCTCCGCTCGGTCTAACTAAC
>JBBYHH010256864.1:0-12926 GCA_038382905.1 Daphne laureola
CATTAGTCACACTTGCACACTCCCTCAATGAAAATTTGACACGTGGTCATTCATTTTTACTGCAACATGCTCAAAGATTTAATTGGCCAATCAACTTGTCTTTGCGTAAAATGGAATGTCCGCGTGTCAATTTTTCAACTTGATAGTATGCAAGTGATTGTAAGGATAGTATGTAAGTGATTGTAAAAGCAAGTGTTGCTCGCAGGGGTTACTTTGCTTGTGTAGCATTTTTTAAGTTGGCAACTTGTAGGGATTTTAAGTGCTAAAAATTGGCCAATCAACTTGTCATCGTGAACTATCTATGCAATTGTGTAAAATTTCAAATAAAACTTCTCTGATTTATATTTTTTGGTCAGGCATTACGGAGACGGGAGTGATGATGATGACCACAGTTCTAGTGACACTTGTTATGCTTCTCATATGGCAGATAAACATTATAGTAGTCCTGAGCTTTGCCATCTTCTTCTTGGGAATTGAGTTGATATTTTTCTCCTCAGTTCTGGGAAGTGTTGGAGATGGAAGTTGGATAATTTTGGTTTTTGCTGCAGCACTGTTTTTTATTATGTTTATCTGGAATTATGGAAGCAAGTTGAAGTATGAAACTGAAGTGCAACAAATGATGTCCATGGATTTGATGCGGGAACTGGGCTGCAATCTTGGCACAATAAGAGCTCCAGGCATAGGGTTACTCTACAATGAGCTTGTTAAAGGAATACCTGCAATTTTTGGCCATTTCTTAACTACTCTTCCAGCTATCCACTCTATGATCATATTTGTATGCATAAAATATGTCCCTGTTCCTGTAGTTCCTCAGAGTGAAAGGTTTCTCTTCAGGCGAGTCTGTGCTAGAAGCTATCACATGTTTCGATGCGTTGCTAGGTATGCTGCTCAAATTCGCTGAACTGTTTGCTATTTCATCCTGATGGCATGGGATTATGCTGTCCTGATCAATATTCTAGTTTCTATCCAATAGTACCATTTGTTCTTTCGGATTGAGTTTATTAAACAGACTGGGACAGAAACAGGAACTCACCTCCCCCCTCTCTCTCTGGTCCACACACTGAGAAACAGGTGCAGACTCTAATACTATTTTTCTAACTGAACCTTTCTCCTCACATGAGCAGGTATGGTTACAAGGATGTCCGTAAAGAAAACCACCAGACATTTGAGCAGCTGCTGATTGAGAGCCTTGAGAAGTTCATTCGGCGGGAAGCTCAGGAAAGGTCACTAGAAAGCGATGGGGATGATGAGACGGATTCTGAGGAGGAGTCCTCTCGCACCAAAATTCTCATTGCTCCAAACGGGAGTGTATACTCACTTGGTGTTCCTTTGCTGGCTGAATTCACAGAAACAAGTCAACCATTTTCAGAAGCTAGTACTTCAGAAGAGGTGAAGCCAGAGAATGAAACAGATTTAGCCATGTCTGATCCAGAACAGAGTCTTGAGAGAGAGCTCTCCTTTATACGCAAGGCTAGAGAATCTGGAGTTGTCTATCTTCTCGGTCATGGAGATATTAGAGCAAGAAAGGATTCATGGTTCATCAAAAAGCTGGTCATAAACTATTTCTATGCTTTCTTGAGAAAGAACTGCAGGAGGGGCATCGCAAATTTGAGTGTCCCGCATTCACATCTCATGCAAGTTGGCATGACATACATGGTTTGATCTGATGGTCAACTTTTTGCAAGCTCTGGGACCTCAGCTGCAGCACTTCTCTTGCTGTATGTATTCACGGGCTCCAGATAGATTATAGTCACTTCGCCACTGCAGCGCGCAATATTTTCTTAGCGAGCGGTTGAATTTTTGCATTGATTTATAAAACGGAAAGCTATAGTTTTGAGTAGTGTAGTTGCTGTAGGTGAAGAGTCGTACCTGTCATTTTACATACCGCATAACTTGTTTTGCTTCCAACCCTAACATGATGAGAGGGCACCTTTTATTTTCTACAGGTTAGCACACTGGTCAAGCACACACTAGTTACAAATGTAAAGGATTTTTCTTTTTCAATTTTTTTTTCCCATCTTGCATTTGCACGTATCATCTGAGAATTTTACAATTAATGAAATTTGAAAGTGCCTGCGATCTCATCTCTCCACTCCGGTATCAATAATGAGAGTATCTAATCTAGTAGCTAAACTCCAATGGAGGTAATGAACATGAAGCTGAGATCTTGTGTTAGTCTGCCATTGGCATGATCTCCCTGTCCCCTATATACATAAAAAAATAAAAGAGCATATAAAAAACCGTTATTGTTAGACATTATTTTCACAAGAGAAGGGCTCAAACGATTAAAAGAGACCCGCTGAACCCCACACTCTGTCTACATACAATATGGAGAGAGGTATATCTCTGTCTCGCGTCAGAAAGAGTTTAGGTATATCTCTGCCTCGCATCAGAAAGAGTTCGTGTTTGTGCCCGTTTCATAACCCCGTGAATTTGACTCTGTTTTCTTGAGAACTTGAACCTTAGAAGTAGCGAATTCGCCATAACTCCAATAGAGCTTACTCCCATCAGGGCTCCAGCGATAGAGGGAGTCAACACGGTCCCAGTTATAGGCAGCAGCACGCCAGCTGCAATTGGGATGCCAATCTACACCACGACGAACCAATATGACATGCTTGTTCAGAAATACTACTTACAAATCAAAAGAAAAGGAGATAGCAATGAAATACTAATAAGTTCTGTCCAAGCGATGAACGTTAAGAAAATGATAGTACATGCTAGAATGCAGAAACTCCAGTGTCCCAATTGTTTGATAGATTTGCTTTTGACCATTCTACTATTTTTATTATTTTCTTTTAACAATTTGACATATAAATTTAAATAACTAATATATGTAAATAATAAATAAATGCTTCTAGTTCATATACACGAACATGTATATATTGAAATCTTACTGATTCTTTCATAAAAAATAAAATAAAAAAAATCTTACTGATTCCTCGAGTAATAATTTGAGTAATGCACATGCTAGAAAGTCAAACCTATTAAAGTAGTATATACTTACCAGATTGTATGCAAAGGCCCAGCAAAGATTCTGCTTCACAGTCTTCATAGTAAGCCTGCTAAGTTCCAATGCATCAAGTAGCTGCATAAAGGTGGTCTGTGAGTTTCTGAATGAATAAAATACAACCCAAAAGAATGAAGTCCATCAACATACTCCCCGAGTCCCAACAGACATGATACATTTAACTGAGCGCAAAGGAGTAACAAAAATTAAAGATTTGAGGGCAATAAGTAACTGACACATAAGACAAAAGTAACATTCTTAGTAAGAAGAGAGAGAAGGTAAAATTGATATGAAAAAAGTTCCCTGAAAATGAAACATATCAGTTCTCCTGGGAAAATACAAATTGTAAAACATATCAGAATTTCTGGGAACGATGGAGTATATTTTTAATAGTAGGAATACATGCAATTTACAAGCTTCTAGCAATGCAAAAGACGGGCTGAAAATTCATCAAAAAACAATATTGGTCTTCTTCTGCAATTACTTCAAGAGTCTTCCATTTCCGTTCCTGAATTAAACTTATCTAACAGATAAAGGAACCTCTCCTAACGACATTGGAATTTCATCTCATTATTCCTTCATAAGAAGGTTGCGATAGGAAGGGCATGCGTCATATGAGTTTGCCACTATGCTGTTTGCATGAATTACAGTTTTAACCAATGTTAGATAGTTAATTAACACTATAAGCTTCATGTCACCAACCCCGTTATAGTTGGGATTAAAGAGCAGAATGATGATGTCATTAAGCAGTAAAGTACATTTATCTTAACACATTGTTGGTCATTCCAATTCTACAAACAAGCAGCACATCATTTTGACATAAGCATTAGCACATCTCCACTAGCATCTTAATTTTTCTGTAATTACCTGTGACAGCTTGTTTCCCATCAGTACGATTGAAGACACCTCACTGGCAGCACCAACACCTCCACCCATAGCAATACCAACATGTGATGAAGCTAAGGCAGCAGCATCATTAATACCATCACCAACCATTGCTACAACTTTTTTGTTCTTCTGAAGTTCGCCAATGAACTTATTCTTCTCATTTGGTTTAACTTCAGAGAACACCTGAAGTGAAGATTGTACTCCGTTAAGCTTATTGTCTTTTGATAAAGATGATTCTCTTATACAACAGAACTTCCTTAACTTCTAGACTTATGGTCTGGAGAGATTACAAGATATACGATGACTGTCCGGAGAGAAAAATCAGATCTAAAAAGCTTATGTTAATTAGAATACTTTTGAACTTGACAATTAAGTGCTTGAAATGGTACACGCATGTAAATTGGGACTGCATCACTATTACTACTGCAACTATGACTGGGCTTAAGGCCCCCAGTTCGTTTTCAATGACTTCATCATTTTGTTCGACCGGAAGGCATATGTCTTTGAATTTTCATTCAAACTTATGTCTAACAAACCTGAGCTAACGACTTCCATATTATTCAACCCCAGAAAGAAGCAGCCAGTAAGTGAACAAGAGTTGTTTACCTTCTCTCTTTGAATACCAACAAGAGCTCCCACATACTCGGCAGTGCTCCTTTTGTCCCCAGAGAGCATGTACACATCGATCCCTTGCCTAGACAGAGAGTTGACAACATGGCCAGCCTCCACTCTGATTTTGTCCTCCAAATAAATGAGACCAGAAAGGGCATCATCCACTCCAACAAAGACAACAGATTGATTTTTAAGCTGATCCACTTCCACTTCTCCAAGCATATTTTTGTTAACTCCATTCCTGAAAAGCGTAGAGGGCATTGTTGCCAGAGCATCAATAGAATTTCGATCATAAGAAATTTGTGCTGCAGAATGAGTGAAAACAACTAGATCCCTGAAGCAAGAGCAAATAAAATGTTTTGTAGTTACTACAGTCTGAGCTGCATTGTTTCAGGGTATTCACAACTTTCAGCACACAATCAAAAGAAAGATAGAAGTTTCGCTCTAATGGAAGAAACGAATCACTTCGAATGAGCCAATGTTACACATTTAACATTAACTACTACTATAATTTGACAAAACATAAGCTTCGAATATTGAAAGGAAAAGAAAACAAGAAAGGAATATGTAACTATCAGGGGACGTGCAAGTAATTGCATACTTATATTGGACAGAAATAGGAGTATAAAAATATGCAGGTGCATGTTGAGCTGAAAATAAGAAGGCTACAACAGTAGGTAGGTCCAAACAGGGGTTTGCAGCTATTTTCCCTTAACTTAATGAAATGCATCCTAATTATACTTACTACCTTTGCACCCACTCAAAAGTCCCAACTGAGACCTTCCTGTTATCAACAATAGCTACAGTGCCAGAGCCTGGTTCTTCAACAAAAGTCCCATCAACCACCTGTTAAAGAATTTTATTCAGATATAATAGACCTCTGAAATGTGAAATGTCATGCAGTACACTTTTTTTTTAATCACTTAACTCAGTGATGCCACAAGGGGAAAAAAATCATAAAATATCTTCCAATCCCTCAATTTCTGCATGACGAAATAAAGTCACAAAGCTAATAGTTGCTGCTGTTGGTAGCACATCCTATCCATGCAATTATCAAAATATTAATCATGGTTCTCCAATAAACTAAGTCATTCCTTTATGCACACCTAAAGCAGCAAAAGATTCTTCTAGTGATATCCCTTAACTAGAATATATCGTTTGACCTCATGGACCCTCACATAGAATACATTCATTTATGAAGTGGGAGAAACCAAACTGATCCTGCCATTGCACCATCCCTAGACCATCACCAAACTCAAAGAACGATGAAGCCTTTAAAGTTGTTAAAAAGTCTTGTAAGAATAGATGCAGTGGAAGTCCAAGCTTAATTTGTTTACTGAACAACTTTGATGAATCAGAATTTCAATATGATGAAAGGTGTACTAATCAGAAGCACAGACGACAAGAGAAGTGGTAAAAGAATATACTTTTAGTTTTGGGCATTTAGCAGTCTGGGCAGCTTCCACAATTGCTTTACCAACAGGGTGAACAGTGTTGGATTCAACTGCAGCAGCTAACTTCAGAACCTCTGCTTTTGACCTGGGGCAATTTCAAGCATCACTTTTCAGTTGCAGGGACAGACGTTTACATTGTCATGTCACCCATTATGATAGATCTATATGTTCTACAATCATTTTTGAAAATCGAAATTGTTAAGCTAGTTTTCAGTAGAAGCAACCTCAAATATGCAGATTCCGTACTCTCTGGAGTTACAACCTTTTTCAGCATGGGTTTTCCAATTGTCAGGGTTCCTGTTTTGTCAAAAACAATTGTGTCCACCGTTGCAAACTTCTCTAGAACATCACCACCTCGCAAAAGTAACCCTTTAGTTGCCCCTAATGAGGTTCCAACCTTAAAACCACAAATGTATAGTAAGGTTCAAATAGGAGTTTGATGAGACAATCAATCTGGTAGAGAATAGTTTCTTTTCATTAGGAAAACAGTTACCAGCATAGCAGTAGGTGTGGCTAAGCCAAGGGCACATGGACAAGCAACAACCTGCATTACAGTATAGATGTTGTAAGAAATTTATTTGAAGAAAATTCAAGCACTGGGAGAATTGAAATCATTAACTCATCAGCATCATTATACTGCACCTTAATCCCAACTAGGTTGGGGTCGTTGACACTATAAAGTCACGCAAAAATTAGTGGCAAATTTTTACGTCGAATGCCCTTTTGTCACAACCTTCTTACGAAGGAACAGTCAGACGAAATTCCAAAACTATCATCATCATCATAGACTTTTCCACTTGCAAGGAAAATATCATGAGATCTTGACGAATTAAGATAGATGCTATAGTCATATCCCCTTACGACTGACTGAACTTTGTCATTAACTAACAAAATTAAATTCTCCAACCAAATATTTTGCAAACACCTCGTACTTGTTCTAACTTTGACATAAACTGTAAATGAGCCTACCTTCATAATTAAATAAGCACTTCCATTCAATGTTATTCATCAAACTAACAGATTCTTATGTAACTCACTATCACCTAACTCCCTTTGTTTCCAGAACCTATTCCAGTGGTATCTGGAAGCATAAAGGCCCTCGAAACTTACTGCGATAAAAATTTCGAACACCTTTGGCTGTTTGGCATCAGAAACCTTTTTTCAGAACGATTATTGCTCCTCATAAAGGCAAACATTATAAATGATAGGAGTGATACACAGATTGATTCCAGAATTGATTAGTCTTTGAGTGTGCTGCAACCGTTGAAGTAAATTGAGCTAAAAAGATATGCCATAATAATAAAGATATCAGGCCTGACATCTCTTCAGCAATTTGGTAACCAATAACAATGGGGAGAACAATATGCAGAGAGAGAGAGAGAGAGAGAGAGAGAGAGAGAGAGAGAGAGAGAGCAACAGGGTGGGGGAGTAGGCTCGGGGTTGGGCCGTTGGGTGTTCTATGACTCCATGGCAGAGACGGTAAATGCTCTAAGTCTCTCGTGCACAATTCATTGTTTAGCAAAAGATTCTCTAATGTTTTCATCAATGCGGCTTATCCAAAAAGTTCTCTAATGAAGGATGTGTCCAAGATTCTAGAAGATGAAAGACTTCAAATGAAATGGATGTACTGGATATTTACCAAGCACTGGAAAACAGCTTGCTTTTTGCATGAATTCGAAGTGTCAACAAATTTTAGACAATTAAACTGAGAATATAAACTTCATGTTACTGGCTTAACATGATTGGGACTAAGGTGCAATATGATAGCTTGCTTACTAATGAACTAGTTAATCCGAGAGCTAAATGAACTAAGCATGAAAGAGAGATGTATGGATTCTTAAATAAGAAACCTGAAACTTTAGAGCATCTTTGCACAACATAATCACTTTGTTCTTTTGCATAAATTTATGCCCCTGGGCTCTAGCCAAGTTGATTAAACCTCTAAGGACACAAGGTGGAGGTCTTGAGTTCAACTCCTACCTCCACCATCATTGTTGTAAAAAAAAAGGTCATTATAACACTAATCACACTCAGTGTAGCATAGTTGAAATTGACAGGTTAGTGCGATGACTAATAATGATGGATAATGATGCAGTGACCATGATGATGAGCACAGTGAGGAATGAAGAATTATACCAGAACACTACAGGAGAGCTGCAGGGCCAAAGAAACTGAATTCGCTTGAGAGAAAGCAGCAGGTAAAAGTTGTGCACCAAATAGATTCCAGAATACAAATGTAGCAGCGGAGAGAGCCATTACTCCATAAGTGAAGTGCCCAGATACCTTGGAAGAGAGGAAGGTTGAAGGATATAAATAAGTTAGATATTAGAAACGGACATCATGACAGAAAACACTAGTAAAAATGCATGTTTCTGCAGATATGCAAAGCTGATTGAAAAACGCCTAGAAAGCATCTATTTCATGTTCTTCAGTATTGCTAAATGCCAGAAGCATCCAACAGTAAACACCCATCTCCCCATCTGGCCATCTCAGGCACGCATCTCCTTTTTCCAATCTTCTCCACAAAATACAAAAGAAATTAATGCACGAAAAAGTTTACTAGCTTAACTTCAACCTACTAACTCGGTAACTCCACTGATGATCCTATCTTATTGCAACAAGTCATATATATTGCTGTTGGTTGCTACATGTTAACTAGCCCACCTGGTGAAAAGGGAAAAGCAGTTACTCCGTCCCTAAATGATAGAAACACTTAGTTTTCAGTATTTAATCTATGATTTTATTTTTCTATTAACACAAGATATAAATTTAAACTTTTAATATATAAATGTTATTTCATGTCTACTTTACGAACATTTTTTTTTTCAATTTTTTTCTAGGTAGGCATAATGTAGATAAGTTGAAGTCATTGGACATCAAAAGTCAGACATTTCAATCAAAAAGGGACGAGGGAGTATGTATCATAAATTATTCATGACATTTTAGGTCAACCTTGGCTCCTACTCAGATGGCAGGTATGCATTCTGCACACTCTGTCCCTCCTAATGACCACTATCTCTATCACTACTAATGCTAGATATGTGTTAATCATATATACTTGATGTTAATTGCTAATTTGTGAAGATTTTGTGAAACAGTAGCCCCGCCCCATCAACGGAACAGGACAAGCACTAGTGTATAAAGTTATGTTTTAATGCAAGCTCCTTATCAGAAATTTACTTGAAAAAGGGAAGAGAAGGCAAAAATAAGAAACAGCATTACAAGAGATATTTGCGCAAGCACATGAAACATTTTTTTCTGTTCACGGGTAAAACGTGAAGTTCCTATTATCATTAATGACTCACACAGATAGCCAGCCAGCTGTATCACTTCCGCCATCATCTAGAGTACAGGAATGTCATAATAAAGGAAGAGAAAAAAAAACTGATGTGGACAAAATAGAAGACAGGGAGAGAAACCTTGTCAGCCAACCGTTGAACGGGAGCTTCCCTGCTCTGTGCTTCTTCCACCAAACGCACAATGTCTGCCATTGCTGTCTCACCACCTGGCCTTCGGACTTCAACTGTTAGAGTTCCATTAAGATTGATGCTCCCAGCAGAAACTTCACCCTAGCACAATCATCATGACAGTGTGAAACAATGCATAGGAAGAGCAATTGCAATTAGTAGAGCACGTTTGGTCCACATTCTCCAAAAAGAGTTCCGAGTTACATGATAAAGTTCCAATTTCTGGACCTTACAGCAATTTTAGGTTGTGTGAGCACAAACACAGTTATACTTCACCAAATAGTTACAGGCATCATTGAAGCATAACTCATTAAACAATTTGTGCTTCATGCTCTTTTTGTATTGGTATTAACAACTCACGAACTAGAATTCAAAGGCAAAAGAAACATGTAAAATTGAAAGCCACATCCTTGAGATATCTAGTTTCCATGGTTCTTCTACTACAGAAAAGAAGAAATAACAAAATCGTAAGAAGTACCCCAGAAACTTTTATCACTGGCATTGCCTCTCCCGTGAAACTTGATTCGTCAATTGTACTTCTCCCTGCTTTAATGATTCCATCTGCTGGAACTCGATCCTGCGAATAAAGACAAATATGCTCTAAGCCTTAGGTAGGAATTCCTTATGGGCTTTAACTTATGAGGGAAAGATACCTTGATTTTTATTTTATTTTTCCTAACAGTTTGAAGTAATTACCATTCCAGACAGGGTTAGGTTTAAGTACCAGTACAGCATAGGTATCTTATCATTATGGTAGAAATAAGTTCATGATTCAAGCAACTTAAGTTTGAAAGAAGCAAAATATTTAAAGCATAAGCCAGAAATAAGAATCTTGTGTAAGGATTAAAAAAAGACTGATGCAGTGACACATCTCTTTTTTACTCACTCCAGGTAGTACAATAATGTGGTCTCCAACAGAAAGACTGCTTGAAGGAACTTCAACAAGTGTATTTGTATCACCATCATTAACCATGAGGCGAGCTTTAGAAGGTAAAATGCTCAGAAGCCCTGTCATATCACTTGTCGCTTTAATTTTCGCTCTCTGTTCAAGATTCCTCCCTAGCAGAACAAATGCAATTAACATAACCGGCTCCTCAAAAAAAGCCTTCCAACCCTGAAAAGAGACCCTGATTTCAGCAACAATACATTTCTAGCATGTGCTCAAGACCTGTTCAGTACTTCAGTTGATATTTTCTCATAAAATATAAGCAGAATGGAGCACTTAGATAAAATAAATGCTAACCAGATGACAAAATTGAATCATTTTACCTGTTAGAAAGGCTAATGCTGAGAAAAATAAATACATATGCAGAAACCATAATGTACTTACCAGTTTTGGTAATAATGTTGCTAATGAACTAACTGTAAATGATGATAAAGCCCCTATGCCAACTAAAGTATTCATGTTAGGAGTTCCCTTGAAGAGGCTCTTCATGCCATCAATGATCAGCTGACGGCCAGGAACAAGCAATGTGAACAAAGACAAGGACAAATGGAAACCAGTGGAGTGAAATGCATGCAGCCAGGATGCCTTAGCTCCTAAAAAATGAGTGAGATGGCCAACAAGGCAGACAGCGCATAAGGCCCAAGAGACAGCAAGATCTCGACCTGTTTAAAGGTGAGAAAACAACCTCAGAATTAAAGTGATGCCAAAATGATAATTAAGTAGCAAAAGAAAAAGTGTTGAAAGTCCCTACCACTTTGTTTCAAGCGTTCACATTTTCCATCCATCTTCATTTCAAAAACTTTTAAGAAATTATTCCCTGCTGGATCTGCATGCAAATGACTAATCAACACTAAACAAGTTGCCTGGTAGATAAACCAAAACATGCAGGGATAGAAACATACTACCAGGTATGATGGACCACAAACATGCTAGGGCACTACAGAATATAATGGACTGAAGGTAGAATGGCTAATATAGACACCGGAAGGCATATAAACTCACAAAGGTAGCTTCAGCAGATCATCACCCCCACAAATATTTGTCCACATCCACTTATCAATGTAATTACAAAGAACGCATTGTAACAAGTGATGGAAATTTTGGGTTTTGGGCTCTGCTCTCTCCATCCCTTCCTCCCAAGTTTAGAAGGTTAGATCAGTTAGAGAGAGCTGAACTACTTACATTCTATCATTCATTGAAGAGACAGAAAATAGAGAGGAGCCTTACTTGAATCATGCCAATGAAACCATGGAAATAGCTTAATTCTAAACAATTATCAGGCGAAAGATACATAACCTTTTCACAGTATCAGCCATAAAATAGTCTAGACAAGACGATGGAGAGATATATACGGCGGAGTATATGACATTTTTCTATGAAGTCTGCGTCCAGAACTAAAGTGGTTAAGTAAATCACCTCATTATCCTTCAGCAAAAAATTCTTCAGACAAATCATCCATAACAGATCACACCATCTTACACGTGTTCAGGAGAAAATGTTTGAAAAGAATCAACTTTTGGCTACTCATACATAATTTCTCAACATTCTCATACAACAGATCAACGGCGCACATTAGAAATGGTTTCCAGATTAATGTACTGATTTCAAGAACCACAGCATCTCAATTCCTTATGTCTATACTACTAAAGAACCCCTCACATAAACCATTTGACAGAAAAGGATCCCATCTCCAGAATGCCCAGCTCACAGTACACCCAGTGCCAGCTGCAACTGACCTATTTAACGAGAAAATTGTGATATTAATATATACCCTGAATCTGAGACCTAAGTTTTTGTATCGAAAAATTGTTACCAATCTTATGAATATGTCAGTAAGTATATATAAATAAATAGCAGATGCTGAACTTTGCGGGTGAAGGATATTCTTAAAATTTTGATTCTCGTTTTCATTTTTTTTCTTCCTGTGTCTCCCTTTTCTTGTTCGAATCAGCATAGTGAATGAAGGACATACCATAAGGAATATGCCTGCCCTTGGAAGAAACCTTTTCAAAACTAATTTGATGTATCTTCTTCAGTACCTTCAGGGCCTGCCACTAAACCCATCAAACTTTAGGTATATATTACCAAAAACTTGAATGCACGTTAATGCCTCTAATTTATAGATGACCTTATAGAGATTGCTATGGAGGTTTTGACTTGAAGTACGCCAGATTACTTAACACTGCTGTGGTCAACTATAGGTCAAGATTTTCATCCAATCTCATTTTCTATGGGAACCTTCTGAAGTCCGGTTAAACTCACCAAGCTCCATAATACTACCTCCGTCCCAAGAAAATTGGTGCGTTTCGTTTTTAGCATTTAATCTATGATAATATTTCTTTAACAACTTAACATGTAAATTCAAATATTTTAAATGCAAATTATAGATCAATATGTCTAGTTTCTAATATGTTTTTTCTAAAAAAAATTAGTGAATTTTTTCTAGTAATAATTTGAATATCCTACAACATCAAAAAAGAAAAGCACCATTTTTTTAGGGACAAAAAGTGTATCAAATGAAGTGAAGTCACTATCCACTTATCCAGGATGAA
>JBBYHH010256975.1:0-12925 GCA_038382905.1 Daphne laureola
GAATTTACAGAATTAATTCCCGGCAAAATTACATAGTGAGAAATAATAAATTCTACCAAGGGTCCAAGGCGGGTGGTAACATCCTCCAAACCTAATTTTTTGCATATGGACCAAGACATAAGATCGATGTTTGCTCCTAAATCGCATAATGCCTTCTTGTAGTGGAAGGGTCTGATGTCACAGGGTATGGTAAAGCTACCTGGATCCTTGAGTTGGGTCAGGAGTTTATTTTGTATGATTGCACTTGCTTGTTCTTTCATGACAATTAATTCATTGTCCATAAACCTCGACTTCTTCATCAAAAAATCTTTTAAAAATTTGGTATACTTGGGCATTTCTCATATCACCTCCAAGAAGAGTAAGTTGATTTCAACTTTCTTGAACACTTCCAAAAATTTACTAAAATATTCTTGGTCATGTCATCTTTGGAGTCTTTGGGGGTAAGGTAACTAAGCGATGACTTCGGGTGAGAGCGGGGCTTGATTTCCATTATTTCAGCCTCTGGAAACTCTCTCAGAGCCAATCCGTCTAGTAGGGACTGTCTTGACCCCTTCTTGTCATCCTCATCTCTCGCTTCCCCTTCTCTCTTATTTTCATTTTTCTTCTCAACTAATGGTTTTCTTCTTCGAAGCTTGACTACGTGAAAAAATCTACAGTGCTCCTGAGTACTTGGTTCAGTGTCTGATGAGAACTTCCCCTTATTGAGAGTTTTAAGAGAATTGTGACTTGCGCAATTTGGGTTTCCAAATTGTGGATAGACGTTCTCATGTTAGCCGGCTCACTATCCATCAACTTGTTCTCATTTACAACATTAACATTGTTGAGATTCTGCATGAGTTGTTCAAACATGTCATTCACCTTTGCCATTGGGTCACTTGCTGATGCTTGTCCCTGGTTGATGTTTTATAGGGCTGAATTTCTATAGATTCGGTTGGGATAGGGTCGGGGTTTATTATAGAATCCACTACCCTGTTGGTATTATCCTCTGTTAGCTGGGCATTGTACGAAGTTGCATTCTTCATTGTTCTCTTCAAAGTGTCCAGCTGCTAAAACTGGCTTCTGACTCTGTTGGTTGGCTTGGGTATTCATAATCTTTGAGACCATAGAAGTGACGGCTTCCATATGTGCTTGAAGTAATGTATCTTCATCCACCTCATATAGGCCACGCCCGATATGACATGCTCCTCTTCTGTCATCAGTGGTGTCATGCTCTTCTGAAACTTCCAATAGCTCGAGTATGTCTCAAGCTTCATCGGGTTCCTTTTGCATAAACCATCGACCAGCTGAAGCATTTAGATGCCTCTTGGTTCTCTCAGATAGTACTTCATAGAATAGACAGACTTGGTAGTCACGGCTTACTCCTGCTTGAGAGCATCTCTTGATTAATTCCTTAAGTCTCGCCCAAGACTGTGCTACCGTCTCATCTGGATCTTCCTTGAAGCGTAGAATTTAATTCTTGAGTTCAAACACCTTCTATGGTGGGAATTACTTCTTAATAAATGCATGTCAGAGATACGCCTAAGAACCTATTTTCTCTGGGTCAAGGGTCTTGTACTATAGCTTTGTACCTCCGTATAGTGAGAACGGGAATAATCTCATCCTCTTGGCCTCTTCTGATACTCCACGTAATTCTATGTTCTTGCATATGTTTGAGAATTGATCTAGGTGCTCATTCAGATCTTCATTTGCAAGCCTGTGGAAATAGTGTCTCTCCACGTAGGTAAGTACTTGACTGGGAATTGTGAAGTCATGCTGCACCGGTGTAGAAGAGATCAATCTCTCCTCTAACTTGCCAAACTTAGGAGCAAATATGTCAAATAATGTTGTTCCTCTTCTCCGCTCACCTTGCTGTCCATTTTGAGCTTGATTGCCTTTAATTCAAACACCATTTAGTTGTTGTCCGTTAGCGTTGGCAGCTTCTCCATTCATCGGGACTTCTTCCGCATGTGCGGTGGGAATGTCGTTTCCTCCATTCCTTGGGTTTTAATCATTGAGCACTTTTCCTAAACCTTCTAGACCATTGGGGCCATTTCTGTTGATATTCCTCGGTTAATTTCCATTGCCTTCATTATTACCGTTGATTTGGGGTACTAGGTCAGCAATCCTGACCTGTTGACTGATTCTCCTCAAGGTGCGATTGATTTCTGGGTCGTGAGGTATAAATGGAAAAATCGGCCTCCTTCTCATAAAAGGGTGCCAAAATTTGATCGCTAGTGCGTAAATTTAATATTTATATTTCCTCATTATGGTGCATGATCTATCAATCCTACTCTAGTGGCTCAATTAGTGAGGGTCAAACCCAAGAGAGAGTGTGGTTGAATCTAAAAGTTCTAAGTGAACTACCTACTGATATGAGAAAGTTCGTGTGATGACTACCTACCAATATGGAAGTAGTTCGAATGATTGAAACAAGTAACTCACAATTCAAAGAAGACAGAGAAAAGTTTGAAAATGAGATTTATTCAGTTTGAAAATTTTCTTCTAGGGTAGCTTAGCCTATGTTCATGGATTATCTATACTTCATATGTCATAATCATATGTATTCACAAAAATTGGTCTGCTTTCCTCTCGGACAACCATCTGCGCTCTCACAAGGAAACCCACAAATAGGCACTCTCTTACTCCAGGAACAAATCCCTTGAGGAAATAATAATAAGAAATAGCTACTAACGAATCAGGTAAGGTTCTCTCAAACTCTTACAAGTTCTGCCAATTGATTCTCCTAAGTCTAACCTACAGGAAATTCTCTCGAATAATCTAGCAGATTACCAGATCACATGTAATTGTAGGCCTAGCATACTACAAACATGATAAATTATGGAACAAGCTCAGAGATTCAATATCTAATCAAACAATCATATTAGGTATAAATAATCTCCTAGGCAAGCTAACCCTAGAAGATCATAAACTAATACTCACTAATAGGCATGCTAAACAAAGAGATTAACATGCAAGAAAACATAATCATATCTATTAAGTAAGGTTTAGAGATCACTCTTTGAAGCTTGATCATGAAGAAATATCATAATCCCCCATTGAGAGCTCTCTAATCCTCCAAGTTTCCTCCAAAATAGCTCTAAATTTGTAGCTCCCAATCTCTCTAAATAATCTGACCCTAAAACATATATACAGTGGTCTCCAAATGTCCTAAATGACCCTAATAGATTGGTCATGTTAGGCTACTGAAATAGGTGGAAAATGGTCTTAACATAGCCCCCAAATCCGGATAAGAATATCTAACCGCCATGAGAGAGAAGATTGTGGGCGGGTGTACAAGGCACCGAACTTTCGCCATGAAGTAGCACCTCGCCTAAATATGAGAGGGAGACTTTCGCTTGGTGGATCCACCTTGTACTCACGCTAGGTCTTCAAGAGGCATGGAAACCATCGCCTTAAGGATGCCAAGACTAGCGCCTGGTCTCATTAGAGGCGTTACTTGGAGGCGCAAGAAATGACACCTTGGTCTTCCATGTGGCGCCTCATATGGCGCCTTGATCCACCTCTAACCTGAGCCATGGCTTGCCCAGGCATGAGTATGGGGTACCAAATTGGCGCCCTAAAGTAGCGCTAGCCTTCCTCCAATTTGGCTCATCATCTTTGTTAAATGTGCAATTTGGCCCTGATGTTTTCTTCTCTTGGACTCAAATTCTTCCATTTAGCTTGGGATAATTCTTAATGCTCAGCACTCTATTACTTTCCATCCTGAGCCTTTATTTTATGCTCTTTTACTTCAATTTCACCTCAAAATTATGCATCCTGTAAGAGATAAGTAATATAGGTAAAATGTATCTAAGTCATGACAAAATAGGCATAAATGATGAGAATTGTGTCTTAAACACTCCAGAAATATGTGAGTGTTTGCAAACTCATCAGTCGTCCTCCTATTTTATCCTCTAACAAATCTTCCTCTTGGTTGGAATGTTGTTGCAGGTCTTGGGGCCATGTTCTTGGGAGGGTAATGGCATTCCTTAATGAAGTGAGTGGTCTGACCACATCTAAGACATGCCCCTGTCTTGAAATGGCAAGGCTTGTTAGTATGGAAATTCTTGCAAGTAGGGTAATGCCCTTATTATTTCTGTCCAGGTTCTGCATTTTTGTTTCTTTCCTTGCCTATAGGTTGCACCATAGTGCCACTTGGCCTAGTCCTTCTACCATGGGTTCCTCTCTTTTTTCAATTTCCCTCCTTGGGTATGGTTTATGTTGCCTTCTACAAACTCTTACTCTATAGTCATGGCTTCATGTACTACCACATGGTATCCCTTGTTAATACTATTCTTGACAAATTGCCTTATCTCAGGCCTTATACCCCTCATGAATTTCTTAGTCTTTAGAACTTCATCACCGTGATATTGTGGTGCATACCTTACTAGGGAGCTAAATAATTGTTCATATTCCAGTACACTCAGATCAATCTGCTGAAGCAAATCAAACTCAAGTTATTTTTTATCTTTCATTACGTCACTGATATAATAATCCTCAAGTAGTATTTTGAATTCCTCCCAATCCATGTCCCTTCTGTTGGCTGCTGGAAAATCTATTTGTTTCCTCTTATAGGCAACATCAGTTTACCTCCACCAGAGTTCAGCTGCCCCATGAAGGTTATAAGTAGCAAGCTCTACCTTCTTAATGTGTTCAGTTTTACCCTTAAGAACAAGACTTCATTCCTATTTAACCAGTATTTTTCCTTTATGGGTCCTCTAATGCCATCAAAAGTAGTAGAATTCAATCTTAGAAATCTCTCTATGAGACCCAAGTCATCCCCAACCACCAAATCCTCTTTAATTCTTCTTCCTCTTCTTCCTGCCACATTTTCTTGAAAGTTTTCTTGATTAGAGGCCTAATGTTTATTCACACTGATTGTTGGGTCTACATGAATGGTGTTCTGAACTCTAGGTCCCATATCCCTTTGGCTTCTTGGGTTCCTCCTATCAATATAACTTTCCTCATCTTCTCTTCCCTTTTTCTAATTTTCTTCTATCTTTATCCACATTCTATCTCTGGCCCTTACATTCCTTCTTTGAGGTCTTACCTATTCTTCTCCCAAATTTTTTTTACCTATCCTTATCACTTCCGTTCTTATTTCGTACAACATCTCTTGCATTGCAACAATCTGGTATGCCATCCTCTTCATAGTAGTATCTCTATCTTCTGGCTCATCTTCTTGTTGACCTCTTCTAACAGGTCTCTTCACAATATCTAGTCTTCTTCCCCTAGACATCTCTTCCCTAACATTGATTCAAAAATGAAAAAAAAATTATCAGTACTTCAGTGTTTGAGTGTAAGGAACTACTAGTAAAAGAGTACTTCTTAAGTGTAATGATCCCTGGAAGCAAGGTGGCTCTGATACCAACTGTTATAAACTCATTTCTCCTGACTCTAATAACTAGATTTTACCTCCTTCAAAGATAAATCTTATTAATTTCTATTTCTACCAAGTAAGTCTCTTTGTTAAATGCTAGCATTCATGCTTAACTTAAACTTAATAGCACAAGATGATATAACCACCAACTTATTGTAGAAATTTCGGGTCTCAAACAATGCAACAAAAATAACGGAATTCCTCACAAAGATCTATGTAGAACTGAGAAGAAAAGTCGTTTAAAATTATAACGTCAATTTAGTAGCTTTCCATCACAGTTAACACTGAATTCACCGCTCTCTATGTGTATCCACACACTAGCAACTATCCTGATGATCATGTTCTGAACCGTCCTCTCGGATGTGTCCCAACTCAGTACAATTAATAAATACTGGATAAAATTTGGAAGGATTTCCAAAACTGAAGGTTGCTTGGTAAATATTTAGAAATGTTTAGTGACCTAAATGTCAATATCTAAAGTTAGAAACCTTATTGGGTGAGTAAAACTCTTGAAATGAAAACAAAGGTGAAAAATGAAAATTTACGTATGGATGGAGCTTATTTGTCAACTATTGAAAACATAGAGGCTTATTAATTAATTACTGAGTTAGTAAATATATACTCCCTTTGTCCCATTAATAATGTAACATATTGACCTGGCACGTCATTTAAGAAAACCATTTTTTTGCATTGACTTTCCATGTTTGTCATTCATTTTCTTCTTCCTCAGCATCACTGTCTCGTGTCCCGCATCTGATCATCTCTTTACTTGCACTCAGACTCCATTTACATGCTGATTCAACCAAATTCAACAAAAAAATCAAGATTCAACTAACATCCTACAAATAAATTTGTTTGTCAACTTGACTAAAAAACAACAATCAAATAAATTGATTCGACTACAACATTCGATAAGGAACCGTGAAAATCTCTGAGAGAAAAAAGAGCAAAATTAAAGATGATGGAGATGGATATGGAGATTCAGATGATGACGCACTGGATAGAATCTAAGAGGCTGAGTTTCATGGAGTCGGTGTGTTGAAACTATTGCTTCCAATCTCTTCTCTCAACGTCGAATTGAATAGTGAGACCTTCCTCTTTCTAATTTTAGAAACAAATTAACTTCACCCATCGCTTCACTGGCTCTATGGCGTGCCTCCTAAGTCCGATCTCATCTCTAAACATAATTTGGGGCAAATGGTACGATGGTGGTGTGCTCTGTACTAAGTGTTGGAAAAGAGAGCTGTGGGAAAGAGAAGTAATCACGTGGGAGAGAGAAAAGGTAACGCAAAATGAAAAAAAGAATATTAACTGAAGGGATAATTTGGTAAAATGGTAAGTAAAAGTTTATTCAAAAAAGAAACGTTGCATTATTTTGGGAGGTCCCATAAAGGAAAGTGTTGTATTATTTTTTGGATGGATGAAGTATAAGTAAAAAGAGAAAAAAGAAAGAGATCGATTCTCTCTGGTTCTGGGTCATCTTTGACCCTAAACTCATGAGGGGCTGAAGACGCTACTGGGATGGATACGAAGAGCAAGGTCGGGCGTCAGGGTGATGCGACGGGTCTGGCATAACGGAAGCTGGACAGGGAGCACCTCACCAATGCTGGAATGCAAGGAAATTCGAAACAGAGGTGCCGACGGGTAGGACTTCACATGCTCGACGTGGAGATGAACTTCCGGCGGTGACTGGAGGAGGTAATCTCTCACCCCTTCCTTCCGATTTGAACCCTCTATAGCCCTGCATGGTTAGATGGAATACTACCATAGTGACTCTTGAAATTGACCGAATTTGTGCTTAGCCAATTTGGGGATTTTGATGCTTGAACTAATATTCTTTAATTTAATAAATACTACTGATAATGTAAACACTAAATGATATAGGTTTGTGTGGTAATTACAATGATATTCCATAGACATCTCATGAGGCCAAAAGTACTAAGAAAGGCCACGTCTCTGATGATGATTTTTGAGAAGCGATTATAGCCTTTTGTTTAGGAATGTTAAAACTAAAGATAAGATTGTAAGTTTGATTATTTGGGAATAATTAGATGAAAAAGGAATGAAGGAATTGATGGTGAGGTTTTGGCCTAGTTGATAAGTAGTCTTGCTTGTGGAATTCTATTTCTACCCGGAGGAAAAAATACTGAATAATGTTTATAAATGACCTTTAGAACATACTTTTAAATTTATGAAGTAGAATCTGTGAACTTGAGGCCTCTCCCTATCAATATCGAGCTGGCCGATAATATACTATTAGTTAAAAACTATTTCATGGGTTGCTGGTGATTTCTTGTTAGGCTGCTTGTTAATGTGTGATTGCTATGAATGGTCTTACTTGGTTACAAAGAAAGGTTGGGTAACCTTTAATGGCTCAGCCTTGATGCCATTATCACCTGTCAGTGCTCCCTTAGAGGTTACTATTGCATAACCGGGAATGCTAATTCATTAAAAAAAAGACACCCGCACTGTGGTACATAATCTTGAAGGAAGACTTATAAAGTGTGCATAATGACTTTCGGCCTATGATTGAACTCCATGCTTCATGAGTTTAGTATAGTTTACTCATACAACACTCTAATGCTTGCACAACTGGGAAACTTGGTGAACAACTTCCAGAGGATGATTACTGAACGAGAGCTGTGATCGGAGTTGAAGCCAGAATCACTGAAGATCATGTAAAAGTTAGGAAGGTCCCCTTTCTTAGTAAAGGACCATGTGACCTCTTTCTTATCAAAGGACTCACTTGGGCCCTCTGGAAAGAAGTTTCATATTCCCAATGGGAGTGCAACCTACTCCTGTAAGTCCCTCAACCCTTCTCTCATTAATTTTTATTTTCTTCCTTTACAAGTTATCATATTTATTTTATTTTACTTATTGTTTATCAAATACTCACATCCCTTAATATAACTTGCGAGGAACTGGGAAATGTCGAGACATGAGAAAAGGTCGAGATGGGGATCAGAAGATGAAAAGCAGCAGCAAGAAAGCCTCGGGAGGATCTTTAGCACTAGTATTTTATATTTTATTCTTTCATTTCTTACTTAGCAAGAAACTCACACTTTGAACGTCAGAACTATATACAGACTTCTAAATCTTCTAAACTACTCTTTATTAAGTATTTTCCAACTTAACTAGGACTTTTTTAAAAAATTGCTCGAGTAGTTTGAAAGATCTTGGGGATTGTGACAGTGAACCATAGTTGTCTGTGTGGTTGGTTTTGGGTCACAACAGATTACCAACTCCAAGATGGTGTAGGGGGAAATATCTTTTGACACTAATCTAGGAGTGGAAAAATCTGTAGAAGGATTTGTCAATAATGGCGCAAAACAGGAAGTCCATAAACTGGTAGGGATTCGACAACTTCTGAATTTTATGTTGTAGCCATCCATGAGTCTCCTAGTCCCTACTAAGAGTAGGAGAGTAATTTTCCCTTATTTACATTTAAGTGACCAATCTTTCTAAAAATGTCACTTAATGCCTAATTCTCTCTATTTTGGCAGCACAACCCATAAACTCTTGTTTTTGCATGTGACCCCATAGGTTCTCATTAAGTTAGAAGTAATTATGAATCTAATTCATAATTATAAGCTGTGAACGGTATCTAACAACACATTGCAGCTATACATTTAATGAACAAGTCAATCGAAGTGACTTAACCACCTCTAAAGTAATGATTGTCTGTAATGTACTTAGTGTGTTCCTTCAAATAAATTCTCCAGATTGAACTGAGGCATGAAATCAATCATCCTCATTAATATTCAACCATGCCTATGAGAATATCTCTTGTAGCTAATGAGCATTTGAATCCTTTCTTAGTTAATGATAGTCCAACTCAATGGTTTTGCTAACTTACCAAAATTACTCTATTCCACTTCTGTTAAAAACAGTCCTTTCTAGAATCTGAATAAGTTTCTCACATTAATGGATCTTAATTACTTCAAGTCAAAGAACATCAAAGCACGATGACCAGTGAGATACACTTGTGCTATAAATTATAAGATTCATACAATGATCTCACGTGGGTCAATCCATCTACATGAACATTTTTGTCATGTAATCATAAGTTAGAACTCATCCCATGAATTCTTCCCTTACGCTAGTCTCGCACACATTCTAACAACCCGTAAGTTCATTATAATTCTCTACTAGAGATCATTTAGGAATATCTTATATCCCAAGGTTAATGTTAAATGTCCGTTAAATTATAAGTGCAGTAAATAAAAAAAATAATGTATAAACAAATACCTTTATATATTATTATTGAATCATGTCAATGTCCTAAACTAATGTACAACTGATTGGCATTAAGGCACAACACTTACAGACTCACACTTGCACTAAAGCCAATCACTCATGTCTTTTACAACCATACACAAAGTATGACCATCATGCTTCTATTGCGTCAGAGCCTTCATAAGCGGATCAGCCACGTTGTTGTCTATGTCCACCCTTATTATGTTTACATCACCTTGATCAATGATCTCTTTTCTCAAATGATAATGTCAAAGGATGTGTTTGGATATTTGGTGAGAACGTGGTTCCTTAGACTGGATAATTGCTCCATTATTATCACAGTAGAGCTCAATCAGTCCAAATGAGGATGAAACCACTCCAAGTTCCTCTATGAACTTCTTGATCCAAACAGCTTCCTTCGCTGCATTTGCAGTAGCAATATACTCTGGTTTCATTGTAGAATCAACTACTATTAACTGCTTGGAGCTTCTCCAACTAACAACACCACCATTTGGGGAAAACACATATTCAGACTGTGATCTGAAGTCATCTGAATTAGGTTTGAAACTCGTATTCAAATAACTCTTTATATAGAGATCTTTGTCACCTCCATAGACTAAGAACTTATCCTTAGTTCTTCTCAAGTAGTTAAGTATATTCTTAACAGCTACCTAGTGTGTTTTGTCTAGGTCTCACTGGTATTGACTTGTTCTACTCAATGCATATGACACAGTGGTTAGTGTACAAAATGTACATTTTTCCGCTATGTTCAGAAAATTAAATCCATCAATATTATCTGCTTTTATTGTGAAATACGCACTTTACTTATGAATTATGAAGTTTTTTAGGTGCGTACACATAAAGGTGATTAAGGGCTCAATACACCCAAATATCACGCAAAACAAGATTGAGATCAAGCTTCAGACAATTTCAGAGGGACCTAATTACACCAAGAAGAATGATAGTAGACTAAAATGCAAATATGCAATTAAGAGGGTGATCAGAAGGGCATGGCGCCACTTCCTTGCGCCTTGAAGGTGCCATTCATCTATGCCCTGCTCTGGCTCCGGCGCAACTTCCCTACTCCTTGAGGCGTAGCTCCACCGTGCCATTCACATCACCGGTGCCATTTCATGCACCTTAGCGGTGCTGGTTTCCTACACCATGCACAAAGCTGGCGCCATTTGGTATACCTTAAGGGTGCCTCTACCTGCGCCTCATATATTTTCATTCTGACACCCACGGGTTTGTACGAATTGTATAATTCTATCCATTTAAATCAACCCTGTAATCTTTATTCTACCCCTTCCTACTTAGTTATATGTAAATTTAGGTTAAGGGTAGTTTAGGTAGTAGTTTTTAGTATAAATAAGCTTCCAGTCTTCATTTGTAAATGTTCATGAATTTTGTAAGGTAGCTCTCCTTAGAGCTTGAACCTTAGTGTTTAAATTAAGCTTCTTGCGCTCAGGGATTTTTAGCCCTTCGGCCCTCTTAAGAGGGGCTGGAGGGCTGATTCTATGGAGAAACTTTCTTTCAGGTGAATTCTAACCCTTACTCTTTAAGTTATTTATTAAGTGCTATTATTTTCTAGCATGTCTATATTTTAGCAAGTAGTAGAGTATGATAGGACTTGTCTTAGTAGTATCAATCTTAGGTTGCAGTTATTTCTCTCTATGTCTATTTAGGTAGCTTTCGGGCTTTGAGCATGTTTTATAGTTATCATGTGTGCTTTCTGATCACAAGCACCCGTATGCAACTTAGAAGTTCAGTCAGGAGTCCGAGAGGACCCCGATCGACGTAGCTCCAAGTCTGATTGCTAGCCTAGCATGGAGTCCGAGAGGACCTAAGTGAGTGTCTATCGGTGAATAGTTCCCACCTTAATGGTAAAATGGTTAATTATCGATGTGCCATTAGCCTACAATGCCATCATCAGCAGAGAGATCAGGGAACCCTCCACATGAGAAGCGACATCAAGTATCTGACTGTGACGTTTGAGACCGAAGAAGGTGATGCCTCTATCTATATTAATCAGAGAGAAGAGAAGGATGCCATGACAATCACCCAGAAGTACCCGAAGATAGAGAACCCGAAGGAAGAGGAGAATAAAGCACTAGAAACTAAAGAGGTAATGCTCACTGAAGACTGATCAACCCAAATCGTGAAAAATATCCCTGAGGAAAGTAAAACTAAGCTTATAAATATGCTTTAGTCAAATAAAGATCTCTTTGCCTATTCTTTGAGTGACATGCTCGGGATCGATCCTAGCGTAATTCAACACAACCTTTGCGTCATCCTGAATGCAAGGTCGATAAAACAAAAGAAACGGAACAATGCTCCCTTCAAAAGAAACTTCATCGAAGAATAGATATCTAAGCTCCTTAGTGTAGGAGTCATCAGGGAAGTATCCTATCCTAAATGGCTAAGAAACCAAGTGGCATCTTCTCAAGAGAATAACGATAAATTACGTATGTGCATCGACTTCACCAACCTGAATGATGCCTGCCTGAAAGATCCATATCCTAGACCATTAGTTGATAGGTTAGTAGATTCTATGATCGGACACACCAGACTGATGATTTTAGGATCTTAACAACATGCTTTTTATGTTAACATATCATACATGCACCACTAGCATGTCACAAGATATCATGTCATCCATGTGCAAACACATTGCATATAGTAGTAATCTAAGTCATAGCATGATGTCTTTTTCAAATTATGCCTCATATATATCTCATATGACATGGATGTAAGTATGTAATATACTAAGAGAGAAGGGAGCAGATAATGTACCTTCCACCAAGGAAACTGCTTAAGGAAAAAAAGAGTTACTTACTCCTAGTTCAAGAAGAGCTCAGACTTGAAGGCTCCTTCTTGGAGGCAGTACTAGAGAGATGTTTCTCTAGTTGTGGTTTCACCCACAATCTCTAAAAGAATGCTTACTCATTAAGATTTGAGAGAGACAAGTAGACAGGACAATGCTGCCAATGGATGGATTGAAAGTGGAGAAATCTCCATGTATTTATAGGCAATGAGGGGTGGCCAGTGAAACCCCTCAAATGCCGAAATCCTACCACCAAGAGGCAAGGGGTGTCCTTGCCCCTTTTCGGCAATGGATGCACCCAAAAGGGGCTGGCCCTTAAGCCTCCATTCAATGCCAAAAAAGGCATGGCATTCCTTGCCCAAGGTGTTCCTCCTTTTGGCCAAAACATCACAATGTTTGGGTGGAAGGTTGCACCCTTTCACCAAGAGACATATCTCTTCACCCAAAGGTGACATATACTATTTTCACACAAAGAGTAGAGTGAGCTTACACAAAGCTAACTCACA
>JBBYHH010257195.1:0-12920 GCA_038382905.1 Daphne laureola
TAAATGAGAAAGATAAAGAATAGTTTGGATGAAATTTTTTAAATAATTTTTTTTTTTTTTTAGAATAAGGTGATAATTGCTGCGTCGAACAGACTCCTAATTTCATCATAATCATCTAATTTACGTTGTGCATCATATTAAGCATATTGATCAACATTCTTAAATCTGTCATCATCATATTTTAATGATTCTAAGGTAAACATTATTATGAGAATGGTGGGCATCTAATTTGGCGATGTGTACATGTACATCATAAATGTTTGTATGAAATTATATGACGTCGGGACGAGAGCTTTGGTCATGGAAGGGAAATGATCAATGATTTTACTGTCCATTTGGGCAATTTCTTATCATTATAAAGATCATATGTTACTGTGTGAGCATCATTCTCATGCATATGTTAAGGCAACTTGTTTTTACGGACAATTATGTTATGTTCTGTAAAGTTTACCCGTGATCACCATTTTTTATAACGTGAGCATCATAAGTTGTCGCGTGAGCATTATTATTGGATCCATAAGCATCAAAGTTTTCTCAGTGACTAATGCCCCCAGATTGAAGCTTTAGTCGCAGAAGGAAGGGGGATTGACAGTTTTCCAAGCAATTTTAGCGCTTACGCCAGGGGAAAGAAGGACGGAAGGGGGATTGATGGTTTTTGCTACAAAAATGGAGTTATTGTGTTTCAAATTTGGCGCCACGAAAGTTTCAAAGATAAATCTTCAAAGTTGCTCCTCCTGCTTCCTTCCTTATCTATAGTGCATTTATCTTATACCAGCCTACCAGACACAATGTATAACTTAAAAAAAAAAAACACTCTCAACAAAGATAACTTATCAAAATAGGAAATATATATACACTCCCCAAAAGATTAAAATTGAAAAAGAAAATTAGATAAAACAGAATCCACAAAAAATTCACAAAAAACCCATATTATTGAACTTCAGTGGGTGCAATCTTCTTAACCTTGGATATTGTCTTTCCATTTAACACACTACTAGCTTTCATCTCCTTCTCTGATTTGTTTCCCTGCCAGCTAGTGTGGTGAGCTCGAACCTCCCACGGCCGAGCCGCCACCCACCGCTCCACCCAACTCCAACCCCAATGTTCTTTGTCCAAACTGTAGGATGCTTGCGTCAAGTATTGGCTTGGATTTGCCCTCCACTGTGCTCATTTCCAAACAATTGATCAAAAAAGAGAAACTAAATAATGATTTATAAAAAATTATGGTATCAATTTGGTTAGATTCCGAACTAGGTATGAATCGGTCCATGAACTAACATTGGAAGACTTTTATAATCAATTGAGTTGATATATAGTTCATGCATATGATAGTATTCTCTATTTCAACATTCTTTGATCTCAACGATTTAGAAAATTAAAAAACTTTACAATTAGTTAAAAATCGGTATTTCAAAACCAGAAATCTGAAAGTGATTTAATTTTAAAGACCTGATGACTAAAGGCATAGGCCAAAGCTCGTTCTCTTTTAATTGTCGCGTCCTCTCTTTGTTGTATTCTGGAAAATATTTCTTTCATTGTTTCTGATCCACCACACCAGTCCACCTGCAAGTTGATACATAAGGGACATGTTTAGTTGCAGGGATAAAGAAGTGATGCAATATATTTATGAATTCTTCTTGTTTAAGAAATGCTAAACTAAAGAATACTACTTCTATTATGAACTATAAAGCTACCTTTGTTCCAAATAGTTTGTCCACTTTCTGTTGTGGTAAAATACCACAAATGGTCCAATCCAAAGTGTGGTGCCTAAAGTGAATAAGTTGATAAACTTGAATGACTCATTCATAGTTGTGCCTATTGAAACCTAATACTAAAAGGTTTCACGTGAACCGAATTACTTCACCTGCTTGCTTGCCTGCTTCACCAGCTTGCTTGCCTGCTTCACCTGTGTGTCTGTCTGCTTCACGTCTTTGCAATTACACGTTGTGTTCCACGTGTGTTCGTGGTTGGTACGTTTTCTCCGTGGTTCTTGAACAGCAGGTATTTTGCTCTTTTGTGAGAGCATTGTGATTATAATTTGGGTTGATAATATCTTGGTTGATTTCCCAAATTATTGTGGTTGATTTAAGTTTGGGCAATAACTTAAATCATTGAACATTGTACCATTATTGATTATAGTGGATTCTGCTGTCGGTTTGCCCCGTGGTTTTTTCCCTCTATACTGGAGGGTTTTCTACGTTATATCGTGTGTCTCTGATTTATTGTTTCTACGTTTATCTGGTGCTGCTAGTTTTATGGATATATTGTTTGGAGAATTTTTTGGGTTTCTGTTTGTCGATATTTCCGCTGCAAGTTGAGCATACATAGGCATTCCGGATTTATCCCCAACAAACGGTTCGGCAGACGGGTCAAGAACGGTCAGCGTCGTTTTCTTGCGAATCCGGTGGTTTTCGACGAGGAAAGAGACTTCTCTTCGATCCTGGAGGTGTGCCGGTCTTAATGGAAGTGGGGAGGGATGATGGAAACCTCCGAAAATGGTGTGGGAGATGGAAGGCAGCAAGTTTTTTTTTTCCAAAGATTCAACGACTGCAGTTCCTTTTTTCCTCTTTCTCTCAGATTTTCATCCAATTTATAGATGAATCGGAGACTTCTATTAGCACAACATACATCCTATGATCCAGTTACTGAAAATTGGGAGTGATTTAAGGTGATTGACAACATAGAGGAGAAAGGGGAAGAACACTGTTAAAGGCAATCCTGAACCTTTTTTATTTTTATTTTTTTTCGGGTTGTCAAATTAGGAAAAGACACTTTCACAATAGATTGAGCAAATTAAACATAAAATGACTAAAATGGTGACAAAAATTAAAATGACAAAAAGTACATAAAATAATGAAGATGACAAAAGTCACATAAAATAAAAGTACGAAAAATACCGAAAATCACAATTACGAATTAGAGATTACTAAAACCTAAGTCACAAGTCTGGACAAAATTAGGTGTCAACACTCTGTTTGTATCTTCCCCAGCAGGCTTGGATTGTGGGTTCGTCAGGCGTTCTCGGGCTTCACCGTTTGGCGATGCCCTTTGTTGTAATATTGATGGGTACTCAGTTGTTGACCAACTGAGATTTTTTGTGTTGGACAGTTGGATGTGGTGGGTTTCATGATACGAAGGTGCTACCATAAAGTTGAAAATTGGCTCTTTGTTCGACGAGCACGCAGAGTTGGTGAATGGTACGGCAGGGACGAGCGATGTTGGCTCTCCCTACTTGGGCCAGTGATGCTCATGTTTTTAGGTAATGTTGGTTTGGAGTCTTCCACCACTACCTGATTTTTTGAATTGACTCGGATACATAAACATTATTGTTGGTTCATGATGATTTTCTTGAAATCTTGATTTATGATTTCATCTGTTTTTTCAAGTATTATTGCAGGGTATTTTGAAATTGTATTTTTGTAGCTTATTTGGTGAAGGAAATCAGTAGTCAGGTATTACATAAGATATACTATGAGGAGATACTTTATACAAGCCAATGGGCATTTTGAAGAACGGATGGTAGTCTGACTTCGATCTCAACTTTTCATCATTTACTACCATCATTTTGTTTAGTTGATATATTTTTTTGAGATTTTGGATTGTCTTGGTTCTTGTTATTTGGTTGTTTTGTTTAGCCATCTAATATTTTATTATTTAGCTTTAGTCATTATTCTGATGACCATTACTTAGAGTGCAGGGCTAATTTGTACAGAGTTTTGTCTCTGTTTTTGTAACTTTTTCAGTCAAAAGTGACGTCATATCAAATCAGAGCGTTCTCTAAAAAAAAAAAACACTATCATAACTTTCGTCCACCATTTATTTTTTGTGACCAACTATTTCACGTCCATGTCAACAGTATTTTGGATTGCTACGAGGATCGGTATTCACCAAATTCTTGTATGTTTATTTATGTTCGAAGAATTTAATATTCTTCGATGCTTCTTCCATTCTTAAATAATTTAATTAATTTTTTTTTTAGATTATTTCAAAAAGATTTTATCATCTTTTTTAAGAAAACATTTTCATATTAATTTTATTTTTAATCCTCAACTTCTCTTCTCCATCAAAAAATTACTTTTGTTTTTGCTTTATTACTCTAAAATCGTTAATATTCCTCAATCTTCATACCGGTTAAAAAATGCTGAAAACAAATTGGGATGGAGGGAGTATAAGTTGTGTTTACAGGTTCATTACGTGTTGCAAAACTAACCAATTGATATCTACAATTTGAAGCGACTGTATCAAATCTCAAGGCATGAAGAAAAAATGAAAAGCAACCGCAGGGTTAAAGGAAGCTAGAACAAAAAAGCAACTGATTTTCATTTCGCACTAATTTCACAAGCTCAGCAGAAATGAAATGAAATTTCTCTGCAACATTGGGAAAGATATCTTACCTTGTTGAAGAATCAATTTCTTCCACCATCCTTCATTTGCTTCAAATATTTAACTTTGTTAAAGTCTGGTACCACATAATTTTTCTCCACTTCCCAAGCAAGTTGTGACATACCATTGAAGGTCGATTTGGCACCCTTCTCACCTGTCACCTCATGCGGGAATGGTATACGAGCATCATACATTCCTTCAGGAGAGTATATACGCACATCGAAGCCCAGACGATCAACCCATATCATCTTTGCTTCAAATACCTGCAACTCGCAAAAAAGCAACAGTTCGATAAAGGAGGAAGACATTCTAATCAAAATCACTCCAAAGCAATGCATTAGGAAAAGGGAACAGAATAGAGAGCAATGAACATGAAGGGTGAGAGATGCTAGGAGAAATTCTACTTGCCATATTTTGCACAAATGTATATCAGTTTTATTACCACTTATGAGGCCATAATACATGATCCTTTACCAAGAGGAAGCTAACAAATTTGTTGGAGAATTCTACTAAAAGATTAGGGGTCCGTTTACTTGTGTAAAAATTTTCAAGTTTTCATTTTCAAACTTCCTTTGTAAATGTTTGATCATGTAACTAACTTTTAAATAATGGAAAAACTTATTTTTCAAACTTTGAAAAACTCTAGTAAGTATTAAATTAGGGAACCTTATTAGGAAGATTTCCATTTTAATACTAGAGTTTTCTAATATTTGAAAAACAAGATTTTCCATCACTGAAAAGCTAGTTATATGATCAAACATTTACAAAGGAAATTTGGAGATGAAAACTTAGAAAAAAATTCACAAGTAAACAGAACCCAGATATCACATTTTCTGTCTTTACAGAAATGTATGAGCAAATGGACGTATAGCTGCTAAAAATCTGTTCAAATGCTGATTTTGCTGTATCAAACAGACAGACGACATTCAGCCATATCGAGTAGCTTCTAAACTTGATTCTTGAGACACTTGTTGACACAAGTTAATTTTTTTGTGTTAGCAAAATTGAGAACAACAAGAAGTTATAATCTTGAGTAAACTCCAATGTCCCCGTTCAAATATGAGTCCACCAAAATGTTAACAATATTAAGAAGTTACTATGGTACTCACTTGAATGTGTTACTAATAACTTAATGAATCAGTCTGTGAAGGCAGTCCAGCCAAGCAAGAGTGCTTCTCTAGGTGTTTTTGCCAACAGTCTTTTAAAAGTAACTTTTGTGTTTTAAAAAACCATTTACAAGTAGCTTTTTACGATTAGCTGTAGTTCTTTGATATTGACAATTGAAAAATTATCCAAAACACTACAACTACTTGAAATAGCTACTCCCAAAGAGGACCTCTGCTGCCTCTCCCTCTCCCTTTCCTTGTTCTATCTGTGTCACTATTAGTTTATTACTTTATTTCCCAAAAGACACCTCTGCTGGTATTGTTTACAAACATACTCTTACATTACACTTCGAAGAAGAAGAAGAAGAAGAAGAAGAAGACATAACCACTTAAGCAGGAACCTCTGAACAAATTTGAACCAATGATGGCCCCAGTATATTTTTTTTTTTATCGCATCCGATGGCCCCGGTATATTGGTTAATAGATGTTTCTTATCAGAATAGAGTACAACGGACTGAGTTCATTCATCATCTTCTAGCAGTTCAACACATTAGACCTAGCTCTACTAATAGTTGGTGTTGTAATTGAGTTACAGACGATAGTTCCAATGCTCCCTGATATAAGTAGTTCCAATGCTCCCTGATAAACATTTTCATTGCCGAAAAAATTTTGGATGCCTCAAAAGTATCTAGCCTATTAACAATGATGAGCAAGTAAAGCAATGGATTTGATGCAAACCTGAAAGTTCAACTCAACATACACATTGCAGAAGCGGTGAACATCTTCCAGATTATTGCTATTAATTTCAGTCACTATTCTCTCTGCGAAATCTCGAAGAGGATCAGGATTTGCAGTTTTGTAAGTTGACGGTGTGACCCAGATACCAACCTGAAAAGTTGCCAACATAACGTTCACTTTGGACAGATCCCTATAATTTAATGAAAAATCAATCAATAAATCAACTGAGCCTTAAACCCAACTTGTTGGGGTCGGCTATATAATTTAATGAAAAATGACATTACTAAATGCATCGCATGTAAGCACATAAAGAGACAAGGGTGCCATCATACCTCATCAAAGTGCTCCATTTGAAGCACTCTTTCAACTCCAATAACATATAAATTATCAGCACTAGGGGCTTCTCCAAATCTCTTCTTCCACATGGAACAAAGCCTCTGAATTTAATGCATTGAGAAACAAATAGAAAATAAGTGGCCTGGGTTTTTCAGCTTTAATTACCACAAACTTCACAAAAGACGAGAGCTATTTTATTTTTATTTTATTTTTTCTTGATTAGCAAGAGAATAGAGCTTGTACTACTGCTTAAAACTATTCACCAGCTTTAGAAGGCCCTCATAAGAAGGCAGGATGAAAAAGAAGCAACAACCAAACCCAGATTAGCTTGAATTGATGCAATGCAGGGAACTGAGCAATCACCTATCGAGACACATAAAGGTGAAACTATACTAACAATTACCTAAATAAACATGAGAAGAAAGAAGAAAGGATGATACCATGTATGCTGAAACGTGCAGAAAAGTTTGAGCAGCTGTGACCAGTTCCAATAGTAACAGTTGAGTTTGGAATGCACTGTACTAGACCCAAGAGCATGATAACCTAAAGAAAGCTCTCTGATTCTGATGGCTCAGCGAAGAGGATAAAGAGGAAGGGTGTGTTTAGGAGGAAAGAGAAGAGCACACCTCTAAATTTAAAATGACTCGAGCTGGAACTTGCTCCCACACAGATTATGGTTATACCATTTGACTGTAACAGTTTTATGACTCCAATTTAGCGGGAAAAAAAGACCTACCTTCAGATACATTGAATCCATAGGCTTATTGAGAAAACCTTGTATCGTGCATTGAGGAGTACGCAAACCACACTGCTCCAGCTGAATAAAAATTGAATATTATCATCAGCCGGGAAAAATGACATAAATCTATCATTCAAATGAGTGAAACGCATGCAAAGAAATTCTAGAAAAGCTTTTCATGAATATATTGGAAATGCATGTATGGAACAATTTTGTTCAAAAAAACAACAATGTCCCTTTTAGCTGATAAAGACCTCTACCATCAAAACCTGAAACCTATATATAGAATATCATGTTCATCACAGTGAGAGGGAAGAGCTTTTCCTTTGCTAATTTCCATTTTAGAGTTCAACTAGACCTGTTCAGCTCAAGAAAACTAACATCCATCCGACTTCTCCATTCTGAATTCTATCTGTGATAAGCAGACACTTCTCCATAGCCATCTCAACTTCCCACTCAGGCCAGCTAAACTAAAATAGTAGCTTACTACAAACTAGAATCTTCACCAGCGAAGACATTGCCTAAAAAACACACACAGGTGACATATATAAGCACAAGCTCCACAATAACCATTTGCAATTACCTCACCTGAACAAACATATATTCCAACATCAAGCACATCAAAGATTGAACATTTTCATCCGCTACACAATCGAGTCAAAACTGAAAAACCAAGGAAAAAATCACCTGAACATGAAGGCTAGACCTGGCATCAACAGAGAGCTGCCCAGAAGGTTGTTGACTAAAGCGCAAGATAGGTGTGCCCTCTTCATCCACAGCGAACTTCACACCGATCCCCAACGGCCAGCCGTCGTGGGTCAAAGCGGAGAGGGTTCCAACAGCCGACAACTCCATGATGGTCCGACAAACCTCAGCCGGAACAGGCTTATCACCGGAAACCCCCACCTGGGTCGCCTCCGATATGGCGGAAAGTGAGCATTTCAGGGAAATCAGACGAACCCCGTGTCGCCTATGCGGAAGGAACCTGAATTTGGAAATGGCATTTGGATTTGGATGACAGAGTGGGAGGAGAGAGTGGCAAGAGAAGGACTGAGTTTGAAGCAGCATCTGAGTGAACAATGGCAGAGGAGTTGAGCAATGGCCGACGATTATTCTTCTTTTTTGGTGGAGGGATTTGAAGATGGTTGATTTGAATACCTGATCGTTTCGGTTGCGAAGTCAGATGATCTTGGACCGTTGTGACGGTAGTCTGTTTGTAGAGATATCAAATGGGAAAAGGTCATTAATATTTGGATTAATATTTGGATTGATAATTTTTTATCATTAAAGTTTTTTGAGGGATTAAATTATTATCGATATTTAAAAAATGAGGTAAATTTGTCATTACCGTTAAATAGTTTGATAGATTTTGTTAAATTTTTTGGATTAATATTTTATTTTCATTTTAAAATTTCTAAACATGACAGATTAAACCTTAAACTTTAGACTACTACATTTTGACCCTCCCTCCCACACTAGTAGCACCCTACAACACCGACCCTCCGCTGTTGCATCATCGTCCCTCCGTCGTTACACCACTACCCCTTCTGTTGCTGCACCGCCACCCAATTAATAAAAAATATTTTATTTAATCAAAGCATTTTTTATTTTTTACGCAATTTTTATATTGAGATTCTATATGTGTTTCATTTTTTTTATTATATTAGACAGATAACGTAAGGTACATAATAAATAAAAAATATATATTTAATAAATAAAAAAAATTGATTAATTGAACGGCAGTATAACGACGGATGATGTGGTGGTGGTACAGTGGTAGAGAGGCGGTGGTGCAATGACATGTTAAGACAGTAAGGTGCTACTGATTGGGGAGATATGAGTCAAATTGTAGAAGTATAAAGTTTAAGGATTAATTTGTAAGATTTAGAAACTTTAAGGTGGAAATAAAACATTAATCCAAAAAAATTAACGGAATCCGTCAAGCTATTTTAACGATAATGAAAAATTTACCCCATTTTTCAAACATCGATAACAATTTGACCCCCTAAAATTTTTTAATGGCAAAAGTTATCAATTCCCAAATATTAGTGACAAAATTACCCATTTTCCCAAATCAAAGCAAGCCACTCAAGTGCATAGAGCAGACACAACGACCTTTTTTCACTTTCAAAAGTGGAGTAACAAATTTGCTTAATTTTAGAATAAATTTCAAATTTATGGTCGTTTGTCAAGTGAAAAGCCCGATGCTCCGTCTTTTGCGGAAGGGTCTAGGGTTTCAATTCCCTACCGCTGCCGCCCCTGGATGACCGCCATTGCCGTGCTCGGACGGCCGCTGGCATCTCCCTCACTAGTCCGGATCTGTAATCGCTCAGGAGCCGCGTTGCTCAGAAGGCTGTTTGGTGATGCTTGGTCGGCTGTGTGACCCTCTGAAGCCAGATCTCCCCTCCGTGTCGCACGTCGCCGACGCCTCGGTGGTTCGGTTCGGTCTTCACCTCCTCGACGCTTGTCTTCATCAAGGGCATCTGATTGTTCGGCAACTCGTCTTCATCAAGGGTGTTTGGGACAGGGGCTGGAGCGCGGGTCTGGACCAGGGGATTGGTTCATCAACCGTCTCGATCGTTTGGCAGATTTTGGTTCATTATCGTTTCTTTACTACTTTTGGTTTCTCTTGTCTTAGTCGTTTTGCTTGTTACTTGTGTTGATGGGATGATGTGTGTTCTTTGGGATCACCGGACTTCTCTTCTGCGCATTGTCATGGTAAGTTGGCGCTTAGCTCATGTGCAGCTAAATTGGTGTGTCTTGGTCGACATTGAGGATCTATATACCCCTACTATGACACTTTCTGCTTCTCTCAAGTCTTCTGGTTTTGGTGGAAGTTTGGCACTCCCTCAGAGGACACTTCTCCTGTTGATTCCTTGTTCCAAGTGTAGGAAGTGGGGACACACTATAGAGCATTGTGATCTTGAAAAAAGCTAGGGAAGCTAGAGAGGTAAAGAAAGTTGGGGTTAAATCTGGTAAAGTTCCCTTACTTGTTGAGGCAGTAGTTAAAAAGCCTGGTCCTTCCAAGGATAAGGAAGGTTCTCAATTGGTTAAGAGAAAGATTGATAAGGGTAAGTCTATTATGGGTCTTCAGGAAAAGATTATACAATGTTCCCCTACTCATGTGTCTTCTATTAAGACTATTAGCTCTCCCAATATCTTTGCTCATCTAGATTTAGACTTGGGATTTGTTGAAGAGAACTTCCCCCGTCTTCTTTAATGTTGTGGGGGTGTTGGAATATCAAATTGAATATCCTTTTGAAATAGAAAGAAGTTAAGAAAATCATTAGAAGGAAGGGCTTTAGTTTCTTTGTTATTTCAAAAACTAGGGTTAAGAGTAGGAACTTCATGAAGGTGTTTAAGATAAGTTTTGGTAACTGGAACTTTGCTAATAACTAATATATGGCTAATAATGCTATAATTTATATGGGGTGGGACTCTTCCAGTCTTGATGTCAGTATTCAGGTGGTAAAGGATTAGTTCATCCATTTCTGTGTTAGTCACAAACTCTAAGGTTGGAATGTTGTTCTTTCATTTGTGTATGACAGCAATGATGTTGCTGAAAGGGCTGTGGCTTGGACTAAGTTTTAGCACCTTGGATCTCCCTTTCCTTTCCCATGGATACTCATAGGGGACTTTAATGAAGTCCTTTATAGTACTGAGAAGTTAGTTTTCCAGGGGGCTGCTCATCTTTACAACTCTGGCTTAACTGAATTCTGTGAAGTTATGGCTTTGAGTGATCTGAATAGATCTGGTGTTTTTTATACATGGTGTAACTAACAAGATGGTTTGGATAGGGTGTATAGCAAGCTTGATCCTATTCTGGGTAATCTTGGTTGGTCTGAGTGTTTTCCTCAAACTAGGGAGGAGTTTGTTGAAAAATGCCTTTCTGATCAATATGCTTTAGCTTTCATCCCGCTGAGTACTGATAGGATTATTTCTGGGTCCCCTTTCAGATTTCATCAAATGTGGACCCTACATAAGAACTTTGTTACAACTGTTTCTAATTCTTGGTTAGCTCCAGTTGAGAGAGTTAACCCTGTGCGAAGACTCATTTTGAAGATGCAGAGGTTCAAGGTTGTTTTGAAGCATTTCATTGTTGATTATTTTGGAGATATTTCTTCTAGAGTTAAAAGAGTAGAGGAGACAATGAACATTTAGTCTGCTAATTTGAGGACTTTTAATTCACTTCTAGTTCAGAATTTGAATTGTGCTAAGAAAGAGTTGTATCAGACTAAAGTTTGGGAGGAAGCTTTGTATGCCTAAAAGCCTCATGTGAGTGGGCTAGATTGGGTGATGATAATATTGTCTTCTTTCATGCTAAAATGAAGGAAAGTCAGTCTCAGAGGGTTATTTCTAGTTTGATGAAATCTAATGGGGAGAGTCTCTCTTCTCTTGATCTTATTGCTGCTGAATTTTGACAATATTTCCAGGAATTGTTAGGACCTGCTTTTGTTGCTTCTAATGAGTCAAATGTTGATATTACTGACTTTGGCCCTTCTTTAACAGATGAGCAAAAAGCAGATCTCTCTAATCATATCACTTATGAGAAAGCCTATCAAGCAATCTTCTCTATGAGCCTAAAAAGGCACATGGGCCTGATGGTTATACAACTGGCTTCTTCCAAAGCCAGTGGAAACTTGTCGGTAAAGAAGTTTGGGAAACTATCAGGTATTGTTTTGATCAAGGTAATAGAGACCATCGTAAGATTGAACTTCTTACAAATTCATCCAACACCCAGACCAAAACACTTACCTTTACAATGATCAAAGATAAGCAGCCAACGAGACAACAAAGAGGCACACCAATTCGTTGGAGCATGATGGGCAACCGAAGATACGCTAATCCACCCGCAGCATGAACCCATGACTGTTGATCCATACCAGAACGAGAGAGGAACCAACAGAAAGAAACCGGTGAACCATCACGTGGAGTGGCGACCGATGGACCACATGGAAAGCAACGAAGAAAGACCCAAGCAGACAGGGAAAAAGCAACTCTGCAGGGGACAATTGACCCAGCTGACACGCTGACACATGGCATGACTTAAAAAAGGGTCTTGCTCTGGACCTGGAAGAGGATCGCTGGCCTAAATGAGGTGCAGTGACGATCGAAGGGGACAATCGACCCAACCGACACGCTGACACATGGCGCGACTTAAAAAAGGGTCTTGCCCTGGACTTGGAAGAGGATCGCTGGCCTAAACGAGGTGCAGTGACGATCGATAAGCCCAACATCAGTCACTGGCAATAGAGGTGTTCACGGGGCGGGATGAGGCAAATAATGAGAAAAATAGTATTCGCTCCACCGAGTGTGGGTGCCCTATATGTGGATACCCTATTTTACGGTTTTTATGCGGTTCAGATCGCGGGTATCCACGTGTGTTCCTAAGTATACTCATTCTATAAAATATTTGGATATATTTAGAGATATATTGTAAACTTTTGTATCATAAATGTATAGATTTAGAGTATAAAAAACAGAGTAAATTGCACCAGATATACCTAAACTATAGTCTTCATTGTAAATCTATACCTGAATTAAAGTTTGTTGCAAAAGTGGTTCTAAAGTATGAGTACGTTGCAAATCTATACCCGCGACTTAACATCCGTTAAAAC
>JBBYHH010257306.1:0-12920 GCA_038382905.1 Daphne laureola
AAACTTTTCCAAAGTTACAAAAATTCCTTTTTTGATAACTTTTCCAACTTAATGAACACTTAACCAATTTAACAACCTTTAAGGCCCAATTCCGGCCTAAAGGCCCAATTCATGAATCCATTTCCATTTCAACCTTAAACTTCTCCAAAAGTGTCATTTTAACCCTTATACTTTATTTCTTCCCAATCCTTTCCAATTTAATCCATAAAATTGACACTTTTCACCAAACCCCATATTTTCTCCAAACAATACCCAAGTTTTGGTTTTGGGCCTCAATTTTCTGCCCACATCCTTGTAAACCGCAAACTTTACCAATTCTTTCATTTAAGCCCTTTAACTTTATTTCTTTCACCAATACTTATTTAATAACAAAATATTTTTTCCAACATACTTTATTAATTTGGCCCAACACCATTTTTGGCCCAAACCTCATTTTTGGGCCCAGATCCTTTTATTTCGGCCCAACTTCACACTTAACCCAATTCCTTCCAAATTTTTTATTTTCACCACTAAACATTTATTTCAACCACAAATAACCAAATTAATCGCAAATTAATTCAACTTTAATCCAAAATTCTCACTTAACATATTTTTCATAATCCTAGATTATAATGATGCTGGAAATTAACATAAACCACCTTTCTTAAGCATTTTTCAACACTTTCTTCTTTACAAACCCTAATTCGGATTTAATTTCAAAACCCAACCAAACTTCATCAGATTCCTTTCAAATTTCAACCATAATTCCAGAACATCATGAGGATTAACATAATACATTTACAGAATTGTTCTCTAAGAAATCATACATAAAATAATGGCCACAAGTTTTGGCCAGATTTCCTTTTCTTCCCTTTCATGCTTTTTGTGCATTTTCTTCCATCAAACATACATGTAACTCATTTCATGCTAAATGCACCATCAAAAAAACTTAATAGCTTGCTTACCTTGAGATGATGAAGAGATTTGTTGGAAGAATTTGTCCAAGAATCATTCTACTTTCGGTTTTGAGCTAGAGAAGACATAACATGGATTAACTCCAAATCTAACCATCAAAACCTTAAACAAACCTTGAAATACTACTCTTACCTATTAGATCTTCAGGTTATGTGGCTTGGATGATGAAGGAACAAGCAAGAACACACCATGGATGGCCACCAAGGTTTCGATCGAAGGTAAGGAAGCTAGGTAGTTTGTGTTTTGTGTTTACTACTTTCTTTCCTTAATTCGAACTCTTATTAAGTCCTAATCTAGGTGTCAATAGCTGGTCTTAAGGGGTGGGCAGGTGTCTAGGTGAGGCTAGGGTAGCAAATTAACAATTGAGTTCCTAATTACTAATTACTAATACATTATCTTCCTTGGAAGGTAATTTTTCCCAAGCCCACATCCGAATTGGGCTGGCCATTTGGGCCTGAAATGGGCTAGCCCAATTCCCTTAGTCCCTAGTCGTTTCGCCCGTTAATTTTCCAAAGTTGATCGTTTTATCATCCCGAGCCAATTTTTTCCAAAACATCCCGAAATTCATAAATCAATGTAACTTTTTGAAAGTCCCTTGAAATATACTTTAAATCATACCCTGGAATGTGGAATTTATTTACAAACATATTTCATTACAAGATAAAATTTGTCCCGGTAATTTACAGATTACATTTCCGGCAAAAATTCCCCTGCAAATAAATGCATTCTAACGTGGGTGTAACAGTTTGGGTGTGGCAATAGCGGGGGGAACCTCGTGGGGAAGCTGGCGAGCTTGAAAATTTAAGCTCTCTGATGCACGGTGTGCATCCTGACAAAGATAAATAATATTTTTAGAGCTGCTCATGGTCTGTAGATCGATGATATGTATGCTCTGCTGTTTCACTTGCTTTGGATGAGACCTGGGCTGATTCAAGTAATATTTCCACATTCTGGTCTAACGTGTTGCCAAGAAAAGTGAATGTGTTCCTATGGCGAGCGCGGAGAAATTTCCTCTCATGCATGTTTCAACTGGCATTACAAGGTATACCTATTCCTTCACTATTATGCCCTCTATGTCTGGAGTCCTGTGAAGAGGTGGACCACACACTTTTTCAGTGTCCCCTTGCTGTCAAAGTATGGTCATCTGTTGCTAAATGATGCTGCATTCCCCCTCTATGTTTGTTCGACACTGAGGATTTATTTTCCACCTCCGTTATTAATGTTGCCCTGGCTGGTTTGAGGTTGGTGTGGGAAGTTATTATATATACGGTGGGATGAGGGATTTGGAGGGCGCAGAATAGATATGTAATGGAAAATAAAAAATGGCATTTGTTGGTCGTATTTTCCGAGGTGCATATGATGGCATTTTTTTGGGTATCAAGCAGAAAAGGAGGAGCTAAATCATGGATAAACTGGCTATTGAATCCTTTTGGTGAAAATCAATGAGTTGTTTTGGCGGAATTATGTTACCTGTGAGTTCTGCTGTACCAATATGTTGTTGCAGGTAGCATTTGTTTTTTTGCATCTGCCAGACGTGTAGTTGAAAGATGTACTATAGTTGGCCTTTTGTTCCCTCACTCGTGGGACAAAGGTTTTAAGTTAATATAATCATTATTGCTGTTAAAAAAAATGCATTTTACTTATAAATTCTGAAGAGTGCATACAATTGAAGGTGAAAAAGGAGCTCATCGCGCACAATTGGTGATCAAAATGAAGGATATCAAGGTTCAAGGAACGCTGGAGGGACCTAATTGCACCAAAGAAAAAGATTGAGGAGAAAATTGCAAAATGGTGTAATTTTGGGAGAAGGCGGCAGTTAGAGGCGCTAGTTTTCACGCCTAAAACTAGTGCCTCCTAATGAACCAAGCGCCAAGTTGAGGCACCAAAATGGAACCCTAAGGCGCTAGACTGGCAGCTCAGGCACCAAACCAAGGCGACAGAAGTGGCACCATCAAGGCGCCAGATCGAAGCCAGGTGACAGTCCAAGGTGACACCAGGCGTGGGTTTTGGCGCCTCCCTCTTCCAGCTGCACCCACGGGATTGTATGGAAGATTTTGATCTTATCCATTGGATATTGCCTTGTACTAGCCATTTTACCCCTCATAACTAGGTTATATGTAATTTTAGGCCAGGGTTAGTTTGGGTACCTAGTTCTAGTATAAATAGACCCTTTAGGTTCAGATTTCATTAGCTAATTCATACCATATTTTTGGGTTGCTCACTTTTGGGCTGAAATAACCCTAGTCAAAAACTAGCTTGTTTAGCTACAAGCTTAAGGGTTTTAGCCCTTCAACCTCCATTTCTTGAGCGCTTGAAGGGCTAATTTATGGATAAGCAATCTACGCGTGAATTCTAACCTTTTCTCTTCTTTTATTTTTTTAGTGATATTATATGCTTCCATGTCTATTTTCTAGCAGTAATAGAGTATGATGCATGCTTGTCTTAGTAGCATCATGCTTAGGTTGCAATTTATCTTTCTTCATGATTATTCATAGTTGATTTTGGTCTTTAGAGCATTTCTCTCATAACATGCTTACTTGGTCGCAACTTGTATGTGCATCTATCTAGGTGTTCGATGAAATGCTCGAGAGAGCTTTCATCGACATAGACCCCTAAGACCGATTGGTAGCCTTACTTGGAGCTCGAAAAGGTCTGAGTAAGTGTCTATTGGTGATTAGTTAGGCATTGTATATCTACAGAGAGATCACTCATGGACCACAAGAGTGGCTAGGCAGTGAACCCTCTTATACGAGCGATGGACCGCAGTGCCTGAGAGGGGAGCCAGATGATAATAGTAACTCACCTTGATGAATGAAAATGGAGATTGATTGCGTGATTCCTCTTTATTGATATAATTGAGTGAGTAAAGTAGTTAGATTCTAATGTTTTGTAGGAACATGTGGTAGTTTGTGATGTGCTAGTGAATCTAGGAGAATGTCGTAGGATATCACCCCTGTCATCAGCGAGTGGTATTAGAGATGATCCATACTTCTAGGACACCACTTTATATGCACATGCATGTTACTTATGACGTACATTAGTACTACAAAATCCCATGATTGCCGAACCATAGATGATGCCACTTCTTCCCCTCAATGATTTATTGCCTTTCTTTGCTTGCATACTCATCACTCATCCATGTCTGCCTATCTCACCACTATCTGAATTGCATTCATGCCTACTTGTTGCATAAGTAATTTTCTAAAATACTTAGACGCTTGATTCTCTTGAGTTTGATCTCTTATTTTGAGCCACCGTACTATGATAAGACATTGTTAGGGCTAAATGAGGTGTTTATAAATGTATTTGTTTAGTTGAGTGTTGCTTGAGCTTGGTTCTGATACATACACTTATCATGTGTAGCAAAACCCTGACTGACAAATTAGGATCGTTGCCGGGGAATCAAGTGTATGTTTAGGTTGTTAGTGAATATTGTGTGCTGGTTTGCATGTCTTCTCATCTTTCCCCTAGTGTAGTGCACATTTATTGCATTTGCGTAGTCAAGGGCGTTAAACTTGACGCTTCTGAGAGGCACCCCATTGAGTAGTGTACATAAGCGATTAGCGTAATTTTGTGTAAATCAGCAAGGTTGATACACTTTGAATTTTTATTTTTTCAGGTACTTGGCTGAAACTTGGAGTTCAACAAAAGCAGAAGGTTAGATCTAAACAGGGATGGATCAAGTAAAATCAAGCAAAGTGAAGAGGTGATCTCAGACGCACGATGTTGTGTTCATCGTTAGCACCGTGTGAGTCTCCTGAGTGCGAGTTGGAGATGTGTTTATGAGCAAGCCGCCATGACGGGGTGAATAGGCAATATATGGAGCCACTTGCTCATCTAGATTTGTACATGGGCGAGTTCCAGGCAGAACATACTGGCACCATGTACAGATATAGACGACAGTCTGGAGTTGTAGGTCAACTCCTGGCACTACTTAATGGTGGCATAGTAGTGTCACGAACTTGTGCTCGTCATCCAAAAATGACACCTCACTATTTGAAATCATCATCCGATCTCCCAGGAGTGGCACTTGAACTTCCGACGCCTTCCGATCTTCAGAACTCCAAAATTTGGCACAACATACATCAACCATCAAACATTCTGCATTTTCAAGGTCAAGATTCAAGTAAGGTCTTTGAAGTTTTTTCAATTCAAGACAAAAAAAGGTAATTCTTTTTCCTTGAGGTTAATTGTGCAAATTAGAGACCTCATGCTTCATTGCCTTACCTTTGATCTTGTCATGCTTAGATTGTTGAATGTTTGATGTTGATTGAGAAACATGAACATGTATGCTGATTTTGCCTATCTTTGCAAGTTGTATTGATTAGTAGACAAAGCATTCTATATTTCTACATTCGGATTTGTATGTCATAATCATGAAAACATGGAGTACTTTATTTCTATCATGTTATGCCTACATTCACACATGACATACATCCTCATGCTATGCTTGTTGATACATGCTTTGTTCTCATATCTACAATATGCTTATTTCTGCGTTTTGCCCATGTGTGACTTATGGTACATCACACTTTGAATTTTCATGCTACACACATAAGTCACAACCCGTGTTTCTAGATTTCCAGATGTTGCGATATGTTTATTCCATGAACTTTAGAAAACTGGACTAATTGTATATATTTTTAGATACAAAAATTGTAGATAGTTGATAGTTGTCTCCTTACATTCTTAGAGTCTCCTGGGATGTTTTTAGGAAAGCCCACACCATCCAAGGCATTAGGGGACCTAACTTGGTCCCCAAGGTATGACTTTTCAAACCTTCTCTCTTTTACTTCACATCCTGTCGCATGAGGACATGCTTGAATTTGAGTGTGTCAGGGGGGGAGTTTACACTTATTATATGAGGGGTTTGATAGAATACTTTTTGTTGTGTTTCTTTCTTTAAATGAACTCAACAAGCATATAGTTTTTCCTTTTCTAAGATGTACATAAAATTTAAAATTTTCTAAAAAATCACCAAAAACAGCACTTTTTCGTGAATAAATGGAAAAATTAAAAGTTTTGTGAGTAAGTGCATATAGAAAATGAAGAGTGTTGTATGTTGTCAATGATGGGAATACTTGTGAAATGCTTAGTTTGAATTCATTTATAGATGAATCTGACTTGCTTGAGAGTCTTGTGAACATTGTGTGATTCTTTAATATGATAATTGTATAGTGTAAATTGGGGATAATAGTAGTCTTGACAATAAAAAGCTTCATATGAGGAGAACTAGAAACCTAAGTTAATAGTAACTATAGGAAAATTGATTTAGCTAAGCTTGTGAATGGGCATTGCTTGGTGGGTACCTGATATTTGTAGCTGAAGCTTGTTGTTGAAGTTAAGGTATAGGGGTCTCACAACTTTAGCCCGCTCGATTCAAGGGCAAATATTTGGTACAAATATGCGTTAAGTCATACCTTAGGGTGGATGAGCACGGGATGATACTTAGAGATGTTTTTGGCTATACCATACTCATGGCCTATAGTCCCTCTCTCAGGCTCCCATCTTAAGTGCTTATGTTACCATCCTCACACTAAGAAAATACAAAATGGGTGTAAAAATAGAAAAGCACCTGAAAAAAGAGAGAAAAATATAAAAGGAAAGAAAACAATGTGTAAAAACAGAAAAAGACCAAAAAGATGGTGAATAAAAAGTCACAATGCTGAAAAATAAAGTGAGAGTACGAAGAAATAAAAAGTGTGTGGCAATGAAGCAAGCCACATTCACTTTCTAAATCTTGTGGCCGAATGGAGACTATTAAAAGAGGAGTCTACGTTATTCTTAAGGAGTAATAAGTGCTCAAGGTCTATGTTATTCTTTCATTTCTCTATACAACTGTACTTACAATTATTCACACTTTGTTCACTTGTATCTTTCATAAGAGTTAGGGTTTTCTTTAAAAGTACTCAGACTAGGATGAATTGTATGTTCCTAGATTGCATGCACATTCCGATTCTGTATACATTTACTTACACCAAATTGACTTTTTCTTAATTTATAGGTGGTTAGTTTAGGAGTCTTTGAGTCTTTTCTTTCATAGATGCTTGATTTGCGAGGGACTAGCAAATATTTGAGTGTGGGGGTTTGATCAATGTACAAACATATACACTTTTCCACTACGTTTAGAGCATTAAACCCATCAATTTTTCATGCTAATATGAATTAAAAAGGAAGGAGAACAGGCTTCAAGAAATGCTGGAGGGACCCAATTGCACCAAGGAGAAAGAATGAGGACTAAAATGAAAGTGGGGCCATTTTAGGGGCTGACGCGAGTAAGAGGCACTAGTTCTCACACCTAGAACTAGCGCCCCTTATCTTCAAGGCGGGTATCTGAGGCGTATAGAGTGGCATCCCCTAAGGTGCAAGTAGAAGGAGAGTTGTAAGTCCGGGGCACATGTAGTAGCGCCTCAAAGGCACAAGGGAGGAACTTCAAGTCACACCCCCCAGAGGATGGAACTTGCACCTCCAAGGCGTAAGTCTCCCTTCCGGACATGATTCCCAGGTGACCCAAGGTGTAGGTCTTACACTTCATGCATTTCCAGCTGCACCCACGGGTTTGTACGGAGCAAATGGAGGATTGTCATTGGTCATCAACCTGTATTACCTATTCTACCCTTCCTTAATATGTTTTAGGTGAAATTAGGTCAAGGGTAGTTTAGGTATGTAGAACTAGTATAAATAGACATTTAGGCTTCATTTTGTAGTCATTCAATATTGTTCATGATATATTTTGAGGTAGCTCATTCTTCGGTTGAAACCTTAAGTTTAAACTAGCTTCTTAAGCCATAGGGCTTTTAGCCCTTCAGCCTCCATTTCAGAAGGGTTGAAGGGCTAATCTATGGAAAAGCTTTCTATGGGTTAATTCTAATGTTTACTTTACTTTTATTTCTTTAGTGCTATTATCTTCTTTCATGTCTATCATTTAGCAGTAAGAGAGTGTGATCATGCTTGTCTTAGTAGTATCATGCTTAGGTTGCAAGTTACATTTCTCCATGATTATTTAAGTAGATTTTGGTCTTCAAGCCTATGTTATTGATCAAGGGTGTTTTCACTCCCTTGCAAGTGTGACAATCTCTAAGAACTCTCATTCTCTAAAGAACACTTGCAATGGATCAAATACATTTATAAAACACCTTACAACCCTTGTATTGTCATTGTAGTACAGGGCGTTAAGTAAGGGATCAAACCCAAGAGAATATGAGCATTTAGTAAATAAATGTGATGTGTGTGATTATTCAATCATGGAATGCAGCATGGTAGCATTGAAAGTAAAGATGAAGATTATGTGAGATGGATATGAAGAAGAAACCTAAAAGAAAACATGGAGGGGTATGAAGTGGCATCACTTATGGACCTTCAAATATGGGCTATCGAAGGTGAATTATGCATATCTACAATCATCCTTGTGTAACTAGATTTGTGTCGTAGAGGTAGGTCATCTCTAACTCCACCAATCGACCACAGAGGTCATTTTTGGCTCTCTACCATCGATCATCAGACTCCAAAGTCTATCCGTAGAGATCTCACTCATACGGACGTCTAAATTGAGTATAGTGGAGTCGCTAGACTCCACATAACTGAACGTGCAAAAGTCTGTGGATTTGGAACATAACACACTCATCCCTCTAACAACTCACATGAAGTTCAATAACATAAAATCCTACGAGATGAGGAAATCCAACTCTCATACTCTAACTAACTCAACAAAAGAGAAAAGGTTCACCTTAGAAGTCTCCAATCATGTTTGAGGTGATTTACCATAATTGGATTTGCGTTCCTCTCAGATATCGTGACCCATCTCCCAATAAAGGTCATATTTTCCAGCCACTCTCGTGCACTAGGAATGATGATTTTGGAGAGTTACTATGATTGTGTCACCTCTTTCTCAAGTAAGCAACACTTCTCTCAACTGGAGTGAGCTTAGCCACTCTCGTGGTCCAAGACTCGCTCTTTAGCTTTACAACCCTCAATTTAATCACCAATCAATCTTCCAAGGTCATCTCTAACTCTTAAAAGATTAATTTATTGATTCCACTTAGTGTTGTGTTAATTAAATTCCTCTCAGACATTTAATCGAATACCTAGAGGGGTATGTAAGAATGAGATCATCATTCAACAAACTACAACTGAGAGAAGCTCTAGGAATCAATATCTAACATGCATAATCAAGAAGACAAGTTGCATAAACCCTAAGCTAGGAAAGACTAAGACATACCCATTTTCCTAACTCTATCAATGTTGTAAATAGGTAAAAGACAGCAATCAATAACAACTAAAAAGAGAGATAGAAGAGAAAGAATAGTAGATTTCACCCATAGATGTTGTTCCACAAGTTAGCCCATCAAACCCTCTTGGATTAGAGGTTGAAAGGCTTAAACCCTAGCTAAAATCCTTGAAGAAAATCCCCAAATTCGTAGGTCACCAATATGATTCTCAAAAACCTAAGTTACAAGTCTATTTATACTAATTCTATGTCCCTATGATGCCCCTAGCCATAAAATACATAACATAATCTCATTAAGGGCATTTAGGACCTAAAAAGACAGCTGCACTTGGGGAAATTGCGAGGAAACTTTGTGGGAACCTGTATGAACCTTTTCCATTAGGGGGGTTGTGCCAGTGAAGCAAGGGTCATGCCTCTTTTTTGGGGGTCGTGCACGTCAGGGTTGCGTCACCCATTTGAGAGTCAGCTTGGACATCTCATCTTGCAAACAGTCTATAAGATGTTACATAGCTCCGTATGAGCTCCATTTGGTCTTGTTGGAAAGCTCACTTCCTGAACTTCAATTTAAAATTTTAAATCACCCAACGCTGAGCTTGGATGAAGGATATCTAGTCATTTGAAGTTGGTATCCTGCTGCTAAGAAGAACTGGTTACTAATGCTGATCAGGAGGGTCATGCGGGGTCACGCACCATCATATAAGAGGGTCACGCCAGCAGCCCGAAAAGTCCATTTTATGCATTGTTCAAGGTCTAATTAATCCCAAAAAATTTCAAATGCTTAATTGGGTCCCTCCAACTCGTCTTCTAGCAATATTTCTTCACTTTTGCTCCTTTTCACCTCTGCAAGTCTGCACCTACAAAACTTTTGAAATACTAAGCAAAGTGCACATTTATCAATAAAAGTAATCATAAATGATGAGCTTTATAGATAAAACATCACAAAAATGTGTACATGTTTGCACACTTAATAATTATAGTATCATGTGTATTTCCTGATCACCTACACTGGCATGCGACTTACGAGTTCGATCGTGAGTCTGAGAGGACCTCGATTGACGCAGCTCCTAGACTAATTGATAGCCTTACTTGGAGCTCAAGAGGGCATGAGAAAGTACCTATTGGTAAATAGTTAGGTGTTATAATGCCTCAGATAGATCACCCCTCCACCACGAGAGTGGCCAAGAGGTGAACTCTCTTTTATGACCGATGGATCGTAGTGCCCGAGAGGGGAGCGAGATGAGGATAGTAACTCACCTTACAAGGTAAAATTGGAGATTTATTGCATTCTTCCTCACTTAGTATACCTGCATGAGTAGAGTAGTTAGGTTCTGATGTCTTGTAGGAACTGGTGGTAGTTCGTGATATGCTAGTGTATCTAGGAGAGTGTCGAAGGATCCGGTTCTAATGAATCGGATGATCACTGGGAGTCAGAGATGACCTCGGTCGTCGGTGAGTGACATTAAAGATAATTCATGCTTTTAGGACATAACTTTAGTCGCACATGCGTGTTCCTTAGGACGCACAATAGTACTACAAGAGCCCATGATTGTTGATCCATAGATGATGTTACTTCATCCCCTCCATGATTTATTGTCTTTCGTTGCTTTTCTTCGATTTGCATGTTCATCACTCATCCACGATTCTGCCTCTCTCACTACTGTTCGCATTGCATTCATGCCTGCTTGGTGCACAATTAATTTTCTATAATACTTAGACGCTTGATTCTCTTGTGTTCGATCCCTCATTCTTGAGCCACCGTACTATGATAAGACATTGTTACGGCTAAAATGAGGTGTTTATAAATGTATTTTATTAGTCTAGTGTTTACCTGAGCTTCATTCTTATATACACCTATCATGTATAGCAAAACCCCTGACTGACAGTAAGCATACATGGTAGACAGAAAGTACTCCATGTTCTCATGATCATGACATACAATTCCAAATGCAAATATGTAACATATGCTTTCTCTACTAAGCAATACAACTCACGAAGATAGGCGAGATCAGTATACATGCTCATGTTTCTCAATCAACATCAGACATTCAACAAATACAGCATGGTAAGGTCAAAGCTAAGCAGTAAAGCACAGGGTCTCTAAATCACACAAGTAAGCTCAAGGAATAAAAATTACCTTTTTGTGTTGTATTGAAAAAAAATTCAGAGACCTTACTTGAACCTTGACTTTGACAATGCAGAATGTCTGATAGTTGATGGATGTTGTGCCGACCTTCAGAGTTCTGAAGGCGGGGAGGTGATGGAGGTTGAAGCGCCACACTTGGGAGATCGGATGATGATATCAAAGAGTGAGGTTTCATTTTTGGACGGTGAGCGCAAGTTGGTGACACTACTGTGCCGCCATTAAGTAGTGCCAGGAGTCGACCTACAACTCCAGACTGTCGTATGTATCTATCCATGGTGCCAATATAAAAACGTCTGGAACTCACGCGATGTACAGATCAGGATGAGCAAGTGGTTGTATATATAATGCCTACTCACCTCGTCATGGCAGCTTGCTCATCAACATAGCTCCAACTTGCACTCAGGTGACTACCCGGTGTTAACAATGAAAACAATACCGCTTGTCTGAGATGACCTCTTCACTTTGATCGATTTTACTCGATCTGTCCCCATTTAGAACTAACCTTCCTCTTACCTTGAACTCCAAGTTTCGCCCATGTACCTGAAAAAGAAAAAATCCAAAGTGTATCAACCTTGTCTATTTACACAAAATTGCGTTAATCGCTTATGTACACTACTCATCGGACTGCCTCCCGGAAGCGTCACGTTTAACGCCCTTAACTAGGCAAATGCAATTAAACGTGTACTACACTAAGGGGAAGGATGAGAAGACATGCAAACTAGCGCACAAGATTCACTAACAACCTAATCATACACTTGATTCCCCGGCAACGACGTCAATTTGTTAGTTAGGCTTTTTGCATGGATTAGGTGTAATTGAAGTACAACTAAAGAACTTAACAAACAAATACATTTATAAAAACCTCATTTAGCCCTAACAATATCTTATCATAGTATAGTGGCTCAGAATGAGGGATCGAACCCAAGAGAATCAAATGTCTAGATGTAATAGCAAACTACTTGTGCAACAAGAGTGCATGAATGCAATGCGGACAGTAGTCAGAGAGGCAGAATCATGGATGAATGATGAGTCATGTAAAGAAAGGAAAAGCAAGGAAATACAATAAATCATGGAGGGGAAGAATTAGCATCATCTATAGTTCAGCAATCATGGGCTCTCATAGTACTATTGTGAGTCCTAAGCAACATGCAGGTGCGTCTAAAGTTGTTTCCTAGAAGTATGGATTATCTCTAATACCACTCGCCGATGACCAGGATCATCTCTGACTCCCAGTGATCGTCCAATTCGCTAAAACCGGATTCTACAACACTCTCCTAGATTCACTAGCACATCGCAAACTACCACATGTTCCTACAAGACATAGGAATCTAACTACTCTACTCATATAGTTATACTTAGCGAGGAAGCATGCAATCAATCTCTATTTGTATCTAGTGAGGTGAGTTACTATCCTCATGCCGCTCCCCTCTCCGGAACTGCGGTCCGACGCTCGTTTAAGAGGGTTCATCTCATGTCCACTCTCGTGGTCTAGGGGTGATCTCTCCGAGGATTACAACTTCTAACTATTCACCAATAGACACTTACTCAGGCCCTCTCGAGCTCCAAGTAAGGCTATCAATTGGTCTTGGGGCTATG
>JBBYHH010257417.1:0-12920 GCA_038382905.1 Daphne laureola
AGTAACTTTGGTTAAGGGAAAATTTTAAAAAGGGGCGGGTTTTTGGTAAACCGCAATTCTGATGAATACCGTTCCGATGTCGCCAGCCGCCATAAAGGAGCCGCTTCCGCACAAGTAACCCGTTCCCGACGAGTATCACGGTGGCGGAAGGTGACAATTGATGTTAAGTTGCAGCTTGCAATTCGATCGGGAAGAGAGAAGCTAGCGTGATTACGCGCGGACTCTAGGTTGGTTATTGTTCCGAGAATGATAGCTAACTTGTGGAAGCACTGCGTGAATGGTTCGACTTATGGCTGACAAAGCTCATATACACCTACTCAATTTCAGGATGAAGTAACCTGAAAATAAATTTATATTAACTCGATTCTAATCTGAGCCCGACCCAATTTGAAATAAATTCAACCTAAATCAACCAAAAACTGATGTGGAATCAATTCAATTTGAAACAAACTGAAACTTGAATGACCTGACCGGATCCAATCAATTGACATTCCTAGGGGTAGACACATAATATGTAAAATGTTATGTCACTCCAAATAGAGAAACATATAAATTATTTTGGGATGACAGTTCTCAAAAAGAATGTATAAAGTTAATTAATTTGAGATGTTTTTATTTTATTATAATTTTCAGTGTCATTTTTATTGTTCAAGGCAGCATTTCGGATTGCTTTTTAATGGTAATAAACTGCTACGATTGAATGTTAAAAGTTATTCATAAATAATTTTTTTAATATATGCGTAAAAACTAATTGAAAAATTGTCACCAAACATGCACGTATGTTTTTTTATTGTTTTTTACACCAACAGTACCTTCAAACTTGACTGATCTGTTTCGTTAAGGTTGTGTTCTTGTGACACAAATACAAAAAAAAAAAATAGTAACTATTTAAAAATTATAGGAAAAAATATGAGAGAATTTTTTTTTGAAATTGATAAAAATTTAAATAGTTGTTGTTTTGTTTAGAGAAAGAACACATCCTAAATCTTCTTCTTAGCTGTAAATCATGTGTGATCTATATATGTGGGAGTCATCTCTTTGTGAACACTTGATAGGGGTGTAAATAGATCGGGCCGAGCTCGAAACCTTTAAATTCGGGTTAGCCCTCTAACCTATCGGTATTACTCGGACTCAAGCTCGAATTTCTCGAGTCCAATATATTAGGCTCGAGCTCGGCTCGAATAGCTCGATAGACCTATTTTAAAATTATTTAAACTATATTATAATTAATAAATAGGAATAATAAATACAAGATATCATCAAATTCGGCTCGAATAGCTCGATAAGACCGAGAATCGTTGGGCTCGAACTCGGCTAGTTAACTTATCGAACTCTATTTCAAGCTCGAGCTCGAACTCGAACTCGATAAGTATTGACTCGATAAACCTCAACTCAAGCTCGAGCTCGAGTTGCCCTTTAAAGACTCTATCCATTTACGCCCCTACTTGATGCAATAGAATTATTTCCATTGACAAGATCTAGATATTCTTGTTCTGACTTTTGGGGTGTAGGGTTTTTTCTTGCTTTCTTTTTTTGCAACTCAATTTTAACAAGCATATCCTGTATTGTCCATTTGTCAATGCCATTAAATTGAAGGTCACAGCCTCACAGGAAAACTCACAGAAAAAGGAGGAATAATGTAGCAAGCAACTTCCAGGAACAAGACCTGTACTTCAACCATGTGCATTTGTCACCGCAAGACCAGCAGCTGTGCATGAAGGTGAGTACAAAATATGGGCTAATATTCAGTAAACTCTCATTCTCAAACTGTAATAAACTAGTAATACATACACCCAAGTACAATTATGATAGTACAATGTACTGATAAACAAACTGTAATAAATTATTAATCTACATGAATCAGATCATTAATGTGATCAGTAACATAAACAATCTCAGAATGGATGGATTTATTCTGATGTTCCTCATAATTACAAAGCTTAATCTGTTTGTTGCATCACTTGACCAGGTCGAGTTCACCACAGCCATTGTCTTATTGGTTATTTGCTTGCTGGACAAGAAAAAGAAAGTTTCTTTAGTTAAAGATTTTAACTTTAGCGGCTTTATTAGCGGGAGAACCAAAATGCAAGACAAGAATCAAACAAGCAATCAAGGACTCACCTTCCAGGAAATGCACAATTGCCATGACCTGCAAATGCATTCCATTGGACACAAGTAAGACAAAAGGATGACAGGTGAAGGTTCCCAAGGAAACCAGTTAAAAAGTAAAACAAAAATTGACAGAGGCCGAGTGGCTAACCATAAAAAATGTACTCCCTCCATCCAAGCAAATGTGATACATTTTACTAGACACATAAATTAAGAAATATTGTTGACTTAAGGGTAAAAAAAGTAAAGTGGGTATATAACATAAAAGTGACTTTTTTTAGTGGGAAAGGAAGTGGATGGTAATAAGGTAAAATTGGTGTATAAAAGTTCTCTAAGAAGGAAACGTATTAGCTTTGCTGGGACAACCCAAAAAAGAAAACGTATCAGTTTTGCTGGGACCGTGGGAGTAATTTGTTTATGATACTGTTGACTGTTAATAATGGAGTCACAGTCTCATTTGATCAGAATTCTCCAGACAAAAAACCAGGCATAATCTAGATGCACTGAAAATGTCTAATACTGCAGTCTAGGGTCTTTAACATCACCATTCAGTCCAAGAAACAAACACTAGATTATAAGACATGGAACACAAGAGCAAGGCAGCAACATATATAGATGACTCCCCCCCCCCCAACAGCTGATTTTATGCAAAAAGACAAACCAGGATCAGTCAACCTGTTTTCATACAGGAACGGTGGAAAACAAGAGTTTTCACCTGGCTGTACATCATGCTAAAACACCAAGGGACTTCAGTTTTAGAAGTTGATGCACTCTTACATTTAATTGCTTGTGTTCAGTGAAAAAACTTACCTTACTGAGTCATAGCTGTACTCCCCCCAGAAAATAGGCATTACTTAAACATAATCATCCTACTTCTAGCAATGCAGCATAGAACCGGAACAAATTTTCCTACTAATAATCGACAGAGAAGTCTACAAATAGTACTTACTTGGGTCAGTGGTAGTAATCGTGGCCACACCTTTGAAGTCGCAAGAGCTAGGCGCCCTACCTGCATTCTGGTAGTAGCTATCAAATGCATAAGAAGCATGGCTCCTCACATTATTAGGCCGGAAACAGCCTTCCCCGGGCTGAATTTCACTACAATTTGCCATTCCCGGACCACAAGCCCAATCTAAAGCAGCCTGCAGCGTCTTCGAATCCATCCCATCAGCAGCGACACAATACGTCTTGTTACTTGTATCAGTTGCCAGAAAAGTCCCACTTCCTGATACACGAAGAAGATACACCGGCGTAGAATTCGCATAGAACAACCCCCAATTAGCTTCCGAGACCGGAGGTGACCTTAAATCTTCACTGAACAGCTCATATATATACACACTGGAAGTGATCTCCGGGTGAAAAGGAGTTCCGCTTCGATCCAAAACATGCTTGATAAGATTAGAATTATAAGCATCCGCGTTCTCTGCAGTAGCGTAAGGCTCTTTCGAATCACCTTTCGAAGGCCATCCACTCTCAGTAACAAGCACAACAACATCAGTAACATTCAAATTCTTCATGGAAATATACACAGCATCAATCATAGCATCAAACACATTAGTATAATGCAGCAGAGTATCGGGGTCGACCATCTCTTTCGACGACGAAAGAGGCTTAAACAAACAGCTATCAAGCGGCACAACATCTTTATTCTCCATAAACACATAATAAGGATACAGATTCATCATCAAAGGCGAACCCGTTCGAGACAGGAACTGAAGCAAAGGAACCATAACTGAACTCAAGCTCTGGTTAAAGTAAGCCTGAGAGGGAGGAAACGAATCCAGAACAATTGACATCGAATGTGGAGTTGAGACTTTAATCTTAGAATCAAGCTTGGCAGTTACTAAAGCGCTAAATATGGACTCGATTGCAGGGATTAACAAAGGTGCTAAAGAAGGGAGAGTGGTCAAAACCTCGTCACCGACGGCTACGGCGGTGATAAGAGTAGCAGGGTAGTGAGCGACGACGTTCCGGGCGACCCAATTGGCGGCGGTGACGTTGGAGGATCCGAGTCCGATGAGCTGATTATTGGGCACGCCGACGATGACCCGGATCTTGGATTTCGACAGAGCTCTGAGAATTTCCGGGTCGGCGTCGTAGAGACGAACGTGGGTCACCTTCTGGAGTTGGAGAAATGAGACCAAATCTGGAGGAGACGGGAGATTGGAGACGTCGGTGCCTATGTTAATCCCGACGAAGGGTTCCCTATCTTCTTCGTCGTCCGCCATTGAAGATTTGGGTGTGGAGAGAATTGAGAAGAAGACGAAAGCGGTGATGAGAAGGGTGGAGAGGGTTGAGTCCGCCATTGAAGAGGGGGCTGAGCTTTGATTCTGTGTCCTCTCTTTCTGCTTCTGCTGGAAATCATTGCATTATCTTCACCGGCGATTGATGGTTTGGTTTCGTCGGAGGATTTTGAAGAAGCGGAGTTGAAAGATTCCTTGAAAGCGATGGCTCGAACTGGGAATTTTTTTTGGTTGGTTGTTTACTGTTGTGTGGAAGAGAAGACTGAAGACTGGTTTCCTGAAGTCAACCAAAAAAAAAACGATTCGTCACTAATCAATTCAATTACTGAACTTTTTATTTTACCGTATAAATCATTAAATTTTTAAAATTATATCAATTTATTTATTATATTTGAGTTTTTGATGATGTTTTAGACAGAAAATGAAACGGATTGAGTAGAAACTTAAATTCAAAGTGTCTCTAAAATTTTAAGTGTTCGATTAAGAAAAATATACACATATTAAGAGAATATCATGTTGTATCTCTTATACTACATTTGTCCATGAAAATTTGATTTATTTATTTTATTATTTTTAAAGTATTTAATCTATAATTTATTTTCATAAATATTTTGATATATAAAGTTAAATAATTTATATATATATCATAATTTGTAACATATCATTTTCAAATATATATTTTTTGAATTTTTTTTTACTATTTATCTAAAAAATAAAAAAAAAATTAGGATGGAGGAAGTAATAACCATGCTTTGACTTGTTGTGGAAAAATCGCAATAATATGGTGTTTAAAGGACCAAAATGGACACTCAATGATCTTGTGTGGAAGCTCACGGATGGACTAATGGAGCTTAAGTGTAGTAGGTGATCAGTGGCAACAAGAGGTCAGCTCGACAAAACCACTGTTGGGATGGGGCAGGCAGAGTAGCTGGTGTTTAGGGTTTTTAATTTTAATTTTTAAGATATCAGACTTTCACTAGTTCCTAAATATATGTTAGGTAAGTATATTTATATAGATTTTTAATTTTTATATTGTAATTAATTCAAAAAAATAAGAGTGAGAACTCATTTTTACACGCTTGAGTGTTTGTGTTTAATTGACATTTTTGCTTCCAATAGTGTAAGAATGGTAGTTTTTGAATAACATGTACTAATATTTATAATTTTTATATTTTTGTTTTAAACATTATAGCATTTTATTATTATTGAAATTTTTATTACTATGTTGTGACATATATATTTTTAAAGTAAAAGATTATGTAAATATAATTTTGACAGGGATCTCGATTATTTTTTTCGCTTTAAGCTCCGAAAATCTCAGGACCGGCCCTAGGGTTAAGCTTAATATTGATGCTTCAATGTGGCAGGAAGGCTGGATAGTGTTGGTGCGACTGTTCGAGACGAAGAAGGCAGGGTGTTGGCGGCTCAAACAGATAAAGTGAAATGACAGAATGATGTATTTTATGACGAGGTAAATGCATTATGGGGAGGGTTATCAATTATATGGTTGTTGAACCCACCCAAGATTATTATTGAATCAGATGCATTGAATGTGGTGAATTGGATAAATCTCGGAATACAAGGAGAATCTGAGGTTGCGTTACTTGTTCGACAAATTAGACGATTCCTTGCATATAAGAGTTGGTAGCGAGTCAATCATGCTTTCAGAGAAGCAATTCAGTTGGCACATTTATTGGCAAGTCGGACGCTAACGTTGGAAGGACGTCATGTTTGGACGGAGTCCATTCCTATTTTCCTCTGACATGTTCATCATCCATGACTTTATTTGTATATGTGTTTTTTCTCCCGCTTCTCTCTCTCTCTCTCTCTCTCCCTCCCTCTTTTGCCCTCACTAGGGCCTCAGGATTTCTACCTGGTATCTTCCCTATTATTATGTAATGACCGTAGTGAATCGAGGACTAGGTAGATTCACTCCCCTTTTCTTTATCTAAAAATGGGAGTTAAAACATTTGGTTGGTATCTCGCCTTACATCAGGTTAGGCAAAAAGTTTAGGCAAACAAGTAAAGTAAAAAGAGAAATGTTAACGGGTGTCCCAGAGGTACTTCTTAAGGGTAAGTTTATTTTCTTTTTTTATACTTCTCTACACATGTAATAATTGTAATGCAACAAAATAAGAAAAGATTTGATACATAAAAAGGAAATAAAAATACCCTTAAAAAGTGTCATGAGGGCATCCGTTAACAAGACCAAAGTAAAAATAGACCTCTTATTTCTCTCTCGAAAGGAAGGGCAAGAAAGTTATAAAGCACGAGTACATTGGAGATCCCTCCCCCTTTCAAGAAAAGAAATAGGGAAAATACCCAAATTTACCATCAACGTTTATCTATTGGGACTTTTTTATCACTACTCTTAAAAATGGCTTCCATTTGTCATCCTATATAGTTTGATGGTATAATTTTACCACTAAAAATGTTTTGTGGTTCATATATGTCATTACAGCGTCAGTTTGCCGTTAAAATTCTGCCACGTCTGATAAAAGATGATACGTGATATTCAATTTGGCAAATCTTAGGGTTTCGGCGATAAGAGGACTGCCGGAGATGGGTTTCAGCGAGAAGATGAGAGTGTCATTGACGCCGGAAAGAGGGAATCGGCAAGAGAAATTAGCTTCAGGCTCGCCTCGGCTTGGAATTCGATGAGATCTAGAGATGTCTCGCCTCGGTGAGGGAAATCAATGTCGGTAGAGACGTCGGACATGAGACATTTGGAAAAGAAGACAATGATGATGGTACGACAACGATTGTATGAGACATTCAGAAAAGATATTGATGATGATGGAAGTCATGTCATCTTAATTAAGAGCACCATCAACAACAAATGACGTCACGGTGACAATTTTTAACGACAGTGACAAAATTGAACCTAAAAATATGATAACGATAGTAAATGGGAGCCATTTTTAAAAGTATTGGTAAAAAGATGCCAATAGACAAACATTGATGACAAATTTAGACTTTCTCCCAAAGAAATAAGACACAATGACTAACTTGTACGATTTTGAAAATTCAATGATTTATTTAGTTGAATAAAAAAATTAATGGCCAATTCGTGATAAATTGTAAAGTTGATAAGTTTTGTGTTTTTTACCTCTTGAATGCTCTGTGCACTGTAGGATTACTAAAATAAATTTTGAAAACAAATTTTTATCTTCTTAAGAAGTAATTAATTATACATTAAACTATTTACAAAAACAAAATTAGAGAATCTTCAAATAATATTTTCTAGTTTAATTCTAGAATTTTTTAATATTTAAAAAATAAGATTTTTCATCATTTAAAAATATATTATATAATCAAACATTTACAAAAAAAAATTAAAAATAAAAACTAGAAACGTTTTCCAAAATTAAACAGAAACTAGACACTTTCATAATTAATCGGAACCTTACCCTAATCTTTCTCCATGTTTTGCATGTCTCCACCTTAACACATGATCAATTTACAAACGGCAAATACTTCAAAAAACAATCCACGCTAAGAGCTGACAGGAAGTGTATCATTTTGATACTGTCATATGATCATCTCATTATATTTCCTGTGGAGCTTCCATCTCATTTCAATTACTACTTGCCAAGAAAATGCAAGTTGTACAATGAACGTTATTTTCCTTCCCTTCACTCCTCTTCCTCTCCCTAGCTAGCCCCCATACAACACTCCTGGGTCACAAAACTGGTACAAACTACAACCCCAGACAGCCTAACTACGAAGTACAAAACCACCCACGCCCTTACTGGAAGCACCACCCTTTGTGCTCCTCGGACGGTAGCTCATGCGTATAGACATCACAGAAACATCAACTGCAGATGTTGATTGATTCATCTCTTCATGATGCCACAAACTCACCGGAGAGCGTTGACAAACGAGAGCAACGAGTCAACGTCTCTCTTCTCCGACGGGTACTTTATCGGTTTCGAAGAATGCTTGGGGAAAAACAGCACCGTGGGGAAGCTGCCCAGCTGCAACTCCCTCTGTGCATACTCCTTCTGCTCTCCATCAGCTCTGAACTTCCCCACCTTCACACCCGAACCGGCCAGCTTGTCCGCTAATTCAACGAACGATCCTTCCATTCCCTGCCAGATTTATCCTCAAACACATCAGTTACAGTTAAAACACAAGTAAAGCTGTTTCAATTAGCTGTAATGTTTTTTATAGTTTTCTAATGATTAAGATCAAACAACTACCGCTAAAGACAGAAAGCCACTTCTAAAACTCAACAGTTATTTGAAAATGTTGTTGCCAAACAAACACACAGTATAGTTTTGGTTTTAGAAGAGCGTTTGAGATTAGCGCAGATGTTCGAGATATTTTACCTGACAGAAGGGGCACCATGGCGCGTAAAGCACAACAATCCATGGCTCTTTCCGACTATCCAATGCAGCCAGATTCTCTATCCCTGCTCTGCTTAGATCAATAAAGTTCGGGCTGTTGAAGATGTCGGAAACATCAGCTGTTGTTCCATTCCCATTCTCATTCCCCTTACCACCATTCAGTTGTTCCTGTTTCAGATTCCCCTTATGGAGACCACACTCCTTAGCCTTAGCATCCTCCCACCACCACCTCCCTTCCCTCTCATGCTGCCCGGGCAGCACCGGCCTCGTGCAAGGCTCACACCCAATCGACACATACCCTTTCAAATGCAACTCATTCACAGGAACATCCATGGTTCTAAGGAAGTTCCATATGTCTCCACCATCAACATTTGCCACCGGGTTCCACTTCACAAGGCTTCCAGCCCCACCATCCATGCCTTCGAACACCGGATCCACCTGCACAATCGGTATCTCCGACCTAGTCCCCGGTGACTGATCCTTCCTCTGCCCTGTAATCCAAGCACGCAGCCCATTCAACGCCCTCCTCAGAGGTCTCACCTTCCTCACCCGGCAGCACTCCTGGTGGCCGTCCTCGTAGAATGAGAAGAGCCCTTTGCTCCTCACCAGCCCTTGAACCTCAACGGAATCTGGAAACATGTACTCGATATGGATTCCATAATGCTTCTCTACGGTGTCGAAGAACTGGTATGTTTCTGGGTTCAACCTCCCTGTGTCAAGGCTGAACACTCTGAAGGGACGACCAGTTAATTTTGCATACTCTATCAAAGCCACATCCTCTGCACCACTGTAAAATCACAACAATTCAACAACCAATTTGATCAGGAAACCGGGATATAAAAAATCCCCAAACTAAAACCCTACAAGCTCATGAACCAATCATCTCAAAATCCGACTAATTAACGATGATCCTCTGCACCAATGCAACCATCACAATTCAACAACCAAATCGATATCATGATATGAGAGCCCACAATATCAATAGTCCCCAAACTAAAACCCTAAAAGCTCATGAACCAATAGTCTCCAAATCCGACTAATCAACGATGATCAATTGGAACAAAACATGATCGAATTGAAGAAGAGATGGCCTACCTGAATGCTATGGCGATATCATTCCCGAATTTCTCCAGAGCCTTGTCCATGATTTCAAGCGGAGAAGCATGTTCGAGCTCTCGCGCCAATTTCTCGAAATCCGCTACCTCAGCCTCGACTTTCTCCGAAACCTCTGCGAACCATAACAGAAATTTCGGACCCATTCAGTCAGTCTCACATAAATTCATATCAATCACAGGATGAATTAGACATCAGAGCTCAGAAACACACCAGGAACGGCGGTCATCGCTGCCAGGGGAACCATGGAATCATTCCGTTTGGGCTCCGCATTTAAAGCTCTCACCGATGATCGTCTCTGAGACAAATTCACCGTCACCGGCCGATCCGAAGTCCGCAATGAACCGAACTGGGTAGCTGCGAAAATCTCATGATAAATTAGAACATCAAAAATTGAAAACTCAGCCGGAAAATAAACAAAACAAAAAGAAGATTAATCACAGTACCTCTGCAATCGCCGGAACGATGAAAATTAGAGCCAGAGATAGCAGGTGAAGAAGAAGAAGAGGAAGAAGTAACAGCGAACGCCATTGTAGATCAAAATTAGAGCTCTGGTTATGGTGGTAGTGGAATTCTCTGTTATGATTGTTCAAGAAGGAGAGGAAGAAGGGCAATAGAGTTAAATAATAGGAAGGAGAAATGTTAGGATTGTAGATTCATTGAACCTGGACGTTATTTCAAATGGAGGAGAGCAATGCTGATGTGGGCGGTTATGGTTGGTCAAGGTTATGTCTGTTGCTGGACGTGGTCAATAGAGAAAACTGGGCTAGATTCTGTTGGACCGAGCTATATAATTTGTGTTGGTATAAAGTAAAATTGAATTTATATTTTAGAATGATATGAAAATAAAATGTTAAAAAATAAATTTTTGAAAATTTTAGGGATGGAGGTAGAGTTGTTTTGAGGAGAAGAACTCTCGTGATGTGGCAATTTACAGTTACAATAAAGAAGAAATGAGTCGGGTTATGAATGTCTGAGAATTTACTCCGACGTTCAAGTGAGTGAAGACAATGGAAGTGGAGAACAAGCTAGAGTAGCGCGGTGGCTAAAGGGAGAAAGAGAGAGAGTGTGTTGTACCTTGAGGAGAGACTTTTTAGCCTTCCTTTTATAAAAAAGGACGGTTATGAACAACCCCCCATAAGGCATGCCCGGCATGCCCTGGATCGACCGTGGGCATGATTGTGGAAGGTGGAGCACGTCCCTTGATTTTAGAGCGTGATGGGAGGAGTGAGATAGCGGTTACCTTACGTGGGAGAGGTGAGGCGCGTTCACTTCGAGATTGCACGAGCGGGGCTCATGATGCTGGTAGGAAAGGGAGAATACACATTCGGGCCCGCATAGGTGGGAAGCGACAGGGTCACCATGGGCCTAATTTGGCTCGTAGGCGATCCACTGATGCCAATGCCTCAGATGGGCGAATAGGAAAATAAAGATCGCGCGGGTTACCCTTGAGGATAATGCCTTAGGCGGAAATGAGACTGACAAGCTTTCTCGATTAAGCCCGCATATGTTGGGTCCCAAGGAATGAAAGCCCAAGGCTCAATTTTGAGCCGAATGTACATCAAGGACCAACAAGTACAACAACCCATTAGCTCTTTCGATGTAGAAACCCAAGCCGAAAAAACCTAAGTGGTCGAACCCTCAATTGGAGAATTTACGACATTGACCACCCCGCCATTAATGAAATGTTTACTTGTCAATTCAGAAGCCGTCAACTCCCTTTCACAGTTGACATTTATGAAAAGCCAGGTTGGGGACAAACAAACTTTCGCTCTTTGTCGACCAAACTACTAAAAAGTAAATCAAAGATCAAATCTGACACACAAAAAGTGATCGAACATATTAATTGTTAATTATGAGTTACCACCAAAGGATCCCCTTAAATACTCGATCACTCGCACCATAAAAGTGTCACAACAATTTCACTCTACATTCTCACTATAAGTATAATCACTTGAGCATTAGATACCATTTACCATAAAAACCTCATGTGCTTCTCTTAGTTCATCGTTCTACTTGCAAGTGGAGCACTTTTTTCACCATACTATCACATATCTCCAAACAGTGGTGAAGCTATAATTCAGGTATAGGGGTGGTAGAAAAAACGTCAGCTAGTGCCGGTCTAGATTTGTGATTCACCGGTTTGCGATCGCGGTTCGCCGGTCTGGGGTTGCGGTTCGTCGGCTTTAGGCCTCTATCTGATAGCCCTAGACCCCGATCTATGATCTAGTGTATTTTTTCTTCATTCAACATTTTCTGGCGCTAGTCGGCGGTGGTCCGGCCTATGTTGTGAATTTAAGTGAAGTTTGAAAACTTTTGGATAAAAGTGTTAAGTTTTGTCTATTGATAAATATAAATTGTAGTACATAAACTATACATTGGATATAATTTATACATAAAATTTAAATTAATCTTATAATTTATAAAAATATACACTATATATCTCATCGTTTAAAAAATATTAGAGGTAATGATAGTCACCCAGAGTCACAACATAGCTTCGCCACTATCTCCAAGACAAAAAACTAGAAGAAGAATCAGTTAGGTACCCCACAGGATAATCAACAGCCATATAAAGCATCTCAACAGTTTTTTAAAAAATTCTCTAAAATGGAGAGATAAAAGTCATATTCTTAAAAAAAAAAATACTCTAACTCTAACAACTTATCCATCTTGAAGAATTATACATTTATTACAATAATAAAATATTATATATTTTTGATTAATAATTAATAAATTATTTGAAGAGTTGAGAGATGAGAAAGGAGAAAGATGTTTAAACCAATAAGAAGAGTTTAGAGAGAAGATAGAGGAGAAATGTTTATAAAAAAATGGATTTGGGAAGACTCTCCAAAATTTGGAGAATAGTTCTCATTTTTTCCCTCTTTCTTCATTTTGGAGAATAAGATGGGAAAACTGTTGGAAAAAAAAAATACTTAAAACTCTTAAAAAATAAAGAGTAAATTGCACCGGTGGTCCTATAACTTTAATTATCGTTCTATTGAGGTCCCATTTTAAGATTTCGTCCTTTTAAGTCCCGTTTTAAAACTTAAGTTGCATCCGTGGTCCTTCCGTCCATTTTCTCCGTTAAAGTTAACGGTTCATT
>JBBYHH010257528.1:0-12918 GCA_038382905.1 Daphne laureola
CTTATATGCCATGATTCATTGAGCCTTGTACCATTTGAGTTAAGTAATAACCCCAACAATTTCAACTCTTTTCATACCAAAAACAAAACACAGAAGATAGCCTACAAGCTTTCAAGAGTAGCACATGCATGTCAATAATGCATCTTGGACTTTGAAATTGCATGCTTCCTTTAAAGAGACAATGATGTATTCACATCATAGCAATTACTTATAGCTGGCTCTTATTCTCATCTAAACACATTTTAACTTTCTTTAACTTCAACAAGAAAACTTCCAAAACTAGAAAAATGCACCCACAAAGTTGCTCAAGAAACTACAAAGTGCAGCCAATAAGGTTGAGGATGAAACAAAGCTCAGATACCAAGGTATCATACCACTACAGCAGTAATTATCCTAGGCTGCAAATATTTGATACAACAGCAACAATAGTAATAGTAATAATAATAATAACAATAACAATATTAACTGGAGAACAACCGATTCTTTTACCCCGTTGTATCTTGTAGCGAACCAGCCAAAGAAATGAGATCTATTTTTTTTTTTTAATTTGAAAAAAAAGGCTGGTGAACAATAGCTACTCAGTTCATATCAATTGAAATACATTGTAATTAAACCCAAAATGCAAAGCCTCGCTGGAAAGGATTGCTCGGGTGTTTAGGAAGACTTATGTTGATTGGAAGACATTGGTGAAAAATTGTACAGACTTGGTGCAGGGGCGTACAGGTATAGATATTCAGCTTTTATTTGCTTAGTATTTGCAGCATTTGATTTGTATGGGGCTGCATAGATAGTCTGATATATTTTGGGATCATGTTTTGCTCATTCCTTTTGTAGGGCCTTGATCTCTGATTTTGTAAGTGCCATTTGGCTTTTTAAATCAATGAATTACAGGGTGATGTACTCCCCCCTTTCCTTAAAAAAAAATAAAAAATAAAATAAAAATGCAAATCCATGTGTTCAAGTGGTAAAAGTTGCAGCTGAAGTAAATTTTTTTTGTTAAATCTTGATGTAACAGGTATTGCCATAAAGCAAAATTATGCTACTATAACCACTATGAGATGCTTTGCATGAACAGTCTTGTCATGGGCAAATAAGATTAAACAAACCAATAGTTGTCACCATTATAATATGCACAATATAATGAACATATCCTGGCCAAGGAGTGTTATAGGAGTATATATGTTGAGTGAAATTAGATACTACAGTAACAAAAACAGGAAAACACTAAATGTACCTGAACATCATCGACAACAATACGATTCACCCCATGCTCCATTGGACACATGTCTCCTCTTAAACAAAATCCACGCTCCTCAAAATCCCTACACCGCTGGCGGGGGATGCCCATATTTAACGAAGGAGTGAGCTGGGGTCTGAGTGTCCCTGGAAAACCAACAGAATGCAGCACATCCAGGCCACCATTGGGAATTCCAGGCATTAATGCAAATGCACCCCATGATGGATTTTGAGAATTTGAGACACTGGGAAGCCCTATTCCAGGAAAAAGATTAGGAGGAACCGAGCCTGATTGAACCATTTGTGAAGCAATATCAGCTGAACTGAACCTAGTATCACGATGGTTCCAAGAGCCACCATCCCTTCCCCTTCCCCTACCATGGCCAGAATCATTAAATGTTTGATTGGTCCGTGTTCTCTGGTTTAAATCATAAGGAGGTCGGGAGACTGAAGTAAACCCTTGGCGTCTTCTGGCAAACTTTGGAACGAAATCTTTATCAACATTATAATTTTTCCATGTTTCATTTCCTTGAGATTCACTGTCTCTAAATATATGCCCATTTTCTGATGGCTTTTGGTATTTTTTATATGGCCTTGTAAAACCTTGGTCCACGGAGTCTCTATCTAGTGACTGAGAATGTGTATCCCGTCTGCGGTGCTTATGGTTGCGATCATCATCATCTTCATCACTGACTTCCTTCTCCTCTGGATCACTCATGCGATCAGGAGAAAGATCATTGGCCTTAGGAGATGAGATTTTCATCTCCTTCTTGTCTTGTAAAATTTTTAGAAAAATGCCTGAATTTTGTTCACAAAGATCTCCCACAAAACAGAGCAGCCACCAATTTCTCACTTCAAGGCATACCTGAGAAGAAGAAAAAATTATCGAAGAAGTTAGAAAGGATGTCAACAAATATCTAATACAATACTTATAAAAACTGTGAACTGCTTTATAAAAAATAATTAAATAAATAAATAAAAACTGTGAAATGCAATCCCAGTAGCAAGATCATCCAAATCAACAGACAAGTACTGCCATAAAAGAGGGTGGAATAGGTGAGAACTATGACTACTATAACAGAAAGTAAAACAGTAAAAAAAAACAAAAAAAGGTAAAAAATGCCCCCATTATTAACGTTGGTACCCATCCCTGCCAAAGATTTTGGTAAATAATTAGAGCAATAGAGGATGGAATGTTAGGGATATTTGAGTAAAACAATTCAGCTGCAGTTTCTAAAAAGGGAAATGCATCAATTTTTCAGGGACATCCCAAAGAGGAATACGCACCATTTATTTAGGGATGGAGGGAGTATTCAACAACCTATTATAGAATGAATAAATGAAGACTACAATTTTGTAGAATATTAAAGACCTGATGTGCCTTAGAGAGCCCTTGAGTCAATGAGATGACATAGTTCACCAAAAAGACAATTGTAAGTGACACTTTAAGTTATCACAGGTCCCACATGAAAGAAAATTAAAACACTGGATTATTAACAGAAAGTGTGGGTCTGAAAGAAAAGCCTCACCAGAGGACTGAACTTGAAATCTTTATCAACCCATCAATGGTGGTAGAGAGAAATTAATTCACAGATAACAGAAAAGCATTGTGAGCAAGCAAAGCCCAATTTTATTGGCATCATTTTCTCAGCATAAAAGATGATCACATGGATTATCATTTGTTAGTGAATGTGTATCTCAGAACTAAATGCATGGACAAGCTACACAAAACCACCTTCTCTTTTTGCTTGGTAGCTTTCTGTTTCTAAATAAAGGACGCTGGATATAAAGATACCAATAATTATAAGAATCTACGAATGGAAACATCTCCGTAAACAACAAACTATCATGAAAAATAAACTGTCAGATTTTTAGCAACAGAACATGGCTAGCCACAAAGTTATTTTGGTACAGTCAATCCAACCCAGGCCGAAAGACAAGTTGCAAGTGTTCATTGGACTCCAGAAGGAAAACTGACAGAGAAACAAAACCCGAAAGAGAAGCAAAAATCGTCATTGCCTGAAAAGAGCCAGAACGGCCAGTTTACAAGAGTTCCATGGTTCCAACTTTGGGGCCAGTAATTGTGTAAAAAATTTCATTCAGCCAATGCAGAAACATAGAACAGACTTCATCACTGTGTCTAAACATGAAACTGCCCAGCTAAATTCATATCTAGTTTTAAGCTCAGTTTACAACCATAAAAATTATTGACGAAAACGACAGACAAGTAATCACTGGTAACCAGCAACATAACATTAGAGGCTATGTGAGAACGGGAATAGCATGAAACCCAATGAGATAAACAGAACGTGCAAACATATAATAAATCATACAAAAAAATAAAACCTAGATTCTATACCTAGGAAATTCAATCGGTGCAGCTAATTTCTTCATTAAATCAAGGCTGAAGAATCCTACACAAAGCTGGGCACGAAGCCACCGAAGCTCTCATTCATCGGAGGTGGCGCTTAGCGGCGACCGGAGAAAGGAGATAATCACGAGGCGACGGAGGGGCATTTGAGGGAAGAGTCGAGATCGTAAACAGAGCGACTACAGAGCCCCGTCGCTCGAAGCTCTGTGAGCGAGGGAGAGGTTTATCAGAGCTGTCTGTATGTGATTGTGCTCCGAGCTTGTGGTTGTCGCCTTGGGGTTTGAAGCTGTGAGGAGAGAGAAAGAAATGGAGAATTCTTGAGAGAGAGAGAGAGATTGTGTTGTGTGTTTCTTCTGCCAGGAAAGACCTCTCATAATTGATGAAACGTTCCTCAATCCTTATTCGAAAGTTCACATGCAACCTAGATTCCATATTTTCTCCATTTTTCTCCTTGAAATGTAGGGATCTGAACGAGCCAAGCCGAGTCGAACATCATTGGTTCGAGTTTGTGAATGTCAGCTCTAGTTTGAGTTCGCTCGAACACAGCTCGAAAAACACGGCTCAAACTTGTCTCGTCTAATGTTCGAGTTCGGTTTGATTGTTCAAGGGCTCGAAAAGTATTTAATTAATTAAAATAAATAAAAAATAACTAAATTGTAAATTACCCTAAATCAGTCATCTTCTTTGAGTTCGTGGTTCGTGAAGTTCGGTTTGTTTAACGTGGTTCGACTATTCGAGTTCGAACTGGCTCGCGAATGGCTCAGTTCGTTTTACACCTCTAGCTCGAATGGGTTCGCGAGCTATCTCGAGTCGAACCTTAAAGGTTCGTGCTCGGCTCATTTTAATACTCGAATCACAATTTCACCTCAAGTTTGTGTTTGTGGTTCGTGTAGCTCAACTTGTTTAATATAATTAGAGTTCGAGCTCGAACGGCTCAGTTCGTTATACACTCAATTGTAATATCTTCAGTTTTCATCATGGAACTTTTAACGAATACTGTGAAAGTCACACTTACTTTAAAACAAAGAGAGTAAGAGCTAATAAGGTAAGTCAATGAAAGACTCTTCTACCTTTATCCAATATAGGGCAACCTAGACTTTTTGCAGGGGTATATAACATAAAAGAGAATTTTGAGAACGAGTGAATAACACTCAAATACATAAGGATGACATTTATCTCACATCATTTGCTTACGTGCATCTTAATCCTATATCTCATAATCTCATTCACAATTCATTTGGGCTAACATGAATAAGGAGTTGTGCAATAGATTTGAGAGTAATAAAAAAAAGAGTGCAACAATTCATCTCATTCACAAATCATCTTATTTTTTAGTGACTTTAGACCAAACCATTATTTATAAAAAGTTGCCTCTAAAGTTTTAACTTCCCTTACAAATTCTTGTCAACTGGCTTTTGTAAAAAGGAGGACAATCATAAACAATCTTTTGTTGTGCCATGAGTTAGTCATGGGTTATGTGGAAAAATAGCTCCTAAACAATGTGGGTTAAGGCTAATTTGAAAAGGAAAAAAAAAACTTTTTGGTTTTGTGTTTATATATATGGGCCAATAAGCCCATTAAGCTCACGTCAATAAACGTAACGCCCAATACGAGGAGTTTTCTACAAGACTACATCGTATAACGCATTTACAACCATCCGAAAGGAAGAGTCTCGTATAACACATTTATAACGCATAATCCACATTTGTGGGGGTTGGGTGTTACGTTTATTGACGTGGATTTAGTGGGGTTATTAGCCCATATATCATGTGTCTTGCTTGTTCCTAAAGAGTATAATCACTTGTTTGGGTATTCATCCAATGTTCTTGAACTAGATTATGATTTTCTTGGAGAGTATTCGGTGGTTTTGAATGATAATCTTGAAGGTTTCTTCAAATGGGCACAAACTCCACGTATAGTGTGGGGTGGGCAATGACCCGTCCTAAATTTTTACAAATTAACTAATATGTAGTAGTATTAATACATTAATTGAAATAATAATTAATTATTTTTATATGTATATTAATTTTATAAGGTTCATTTGAATAATATATTGATAATTATGTTTTTTAATTGGATTTAATTAATTGATCCAATTCACAAAATATATGTATTTATGATGAATTTTTTGTATCATATTAATTTATAGAATATATCAATATTTTGATAAATATTTTTCTTATTATCATCTAATTTTATTTTTTATCAATTATTGACCCTCCAACCAAATATCATGACTCCGCCATGAATGGGCGAGGGGGTTAAGACAAAAAGTTCCCTTTTCACCCACTCTTTAATAAACATTGTTACATTTACGTAAACTGAAAAGCAATATTCAAATGTTAATTTCCTGAAAATCACACAACATAAAATTATTACTCCGTATTATTTTTTAACAAACAACTTAAAATTAATGAATGAATATTGTTGATTTGCTGTTGTATAATGTAAATTAGTTTTTGAAAAGAATGAAGGATGTAAGTGTCACTTCCCAAACTCAAGGAGGTAATTGCATTCCTAGTATAGTTGATGGTAAGTATCCTTAACTTTGGTTTAATAACCTCAATCTTTTGGAAGAAACTGAATAAGTTCATTTTAATTTCATGTTTTCAAAAGAAAAACAATTGAGGATGTGCAAATTCACCTCAAACTAAATCCAATTAAATACTTCAAAATTTAACCTTTCCATCCCTTTTTTTTCTTCAATACTTTTCCTTACACTTTTGAACATATCAAACGCTTAACCTATAAATTCCTCCAAAAGGACAAAAATAACCAATAGGAGTAATATTAATTGTATATTTCAAAAAGATAAATGCTATCAATAATTAGATTAACAAGGGCAAGTCTATGAGCCCCAAAATGTTTAATTAAAAAAAGTCCTTCACCGGACTTTATAATACTCTCCCGTCCCAAAATTATTGAAACGTTTCTTTATTATTTTAATATTATTTAATTTACAATTTATTTTTATAAACTCATAAACATGTGAAGTTAAATGATTTATATGTTTATCATAATTTGTAATCTAATCTTTCTAGATATATATTTTTTTATTTTTTTTCCACTGTTTTTTTTAGCTAAATTTTGAGTCAAACATTATCACTTGAAACAGTAAAAGAAACGTTTCAATAATTCTGAGAGGGAATGAGTAACTACTACTGTAATGTAAATGTCATAATGAGAGATAAATCCTCACTTAATTAGCATCAGTTGGATTAAAACAAGAACTGTGCTGCTGATAAGCCAGAAGGACTTGACCATGGTACTTGAACAACCACCATTTGTTCCTGGTACTTGAACTCCACATCTTGCCCATCAATCTCGCAAACCCTGGGCTTTTCTGAAGCAAACACAACCATTTCACCAGCACCCTTGAGGCCAACTTCAGCAGACCTCTGTTCATCATTGTAGGACAATGACTTAATCACCCCTCCGGAGTTGAGCATGTTGACCAACCCAATAGGGGCAAACTTGACTTTTCCAGATATCAAGGTGACTGGGGAGACTGTCACAAGCTCATAGTTGAAGGGCTCTAAGGAGATCGCAGTGTTTTCTGATGGCTTGGAGAGGATCAGCTTCTTGGCTTGGGCAAAGTACATGGCAAAGATCTCAACTTTTTCAATGGGAATTGGGGTTTTGCCATTTTTCCATTCAATTTCTCTAGGGTTTGTTTTGGTGGACACTTTGTGGGAGAATTTTGAGGCACATTGGTTCCTCCTGGTCTCTCTGCTCCAACCCCCTCCTTGGCAATTGAATGCTCCAATCACACCAGTGAACTGTCCAAAAAAACAAAAAGTCAGCCCAAAACCTAAGCCCAATAGGCCCATAATTGAAAAACAAGTTAGTAGTAGTTGCTTATTTATTTTGCTTACCTTGTTCAAGTTCCATATCTTGAGCATTGTGTTTCCATCATGGAGCGGGTTAGCAAAGAGGCAATCTCTAGTGGGAAGCGCGTAGTACTCGCACCGGAGGATGGTTCCGTCGAGCAAAACAAGGCGCTTCAGTAGCGGGAAGTTGTGCATGCCAACGGAGTCGCTGACATAGATCGGGCCACCCGAGATAGCCCGGGAGGCGGCGTGGAAGTCGGCGCAAGGGTGGGTGGATTGGAACATGTCCCAATCAGGGTGGATGAAGTTGCCCATCCATAAGCTGTTGTAGGCACAGTGCACCATGTGACACCCCTGAAGCCAAAACGTGCCGTTGGGGTCACCAGATGGGTCTGTGCACCAAAAATCATCACCTGTACAAGAAAAAAAAACACTTCAGATATGTGAAATCCAAACATCCGGCACAGCCCACTAAGCCCAGTTTCTTGAGCCCAACTAAAAGACTTACCGACGCGGCCCAGTGAAATAGCTTCTGTTCCAAGGAACATAAAGTCATTGCAGTGCTCCATGCTGGCAATAACTCCATTGCCTTTGAAGTGTTTGTTAACAGACGCCGTTAAGGCTTTGAAATAAGCTTTTGCCAACTCCACTCGTCCACCATGCTTTTCACACAGCATCTCCAATATCTGCATCAAAATGAAAATTAAAATACAAGAATATATTCAGGAACAAACAAGTTGGGGACATAGATGCACTAAAATAAAGCTTAGGGACTCTTCAGAATGATCTAGTATAGTTGGGGACAGCGCCTAGCTTACTACACGAATCTAGAAAGCCCTACAAAATAAAGGTCTTCAGCCAAGGAATTAACCTGCCGACCAAAGTTCTTAAATTTGGAGCATTAACAAACCAAATTAAATGTCTTTTTTTTTTTTTTTGTCTATTCAGGACAAGACAAGTCAAATTGACGGATAAGACCCTCCTCCAACAACTCCTTTTCTCAAGATCAGGGCTATAAAAGGACATCAATGAGATTTAACACGATCCGGACCAATTGCCTTAAATTTATGAAAACACACATCGTCAACATTTATGAGTCCGTTTATTTATTACTTCATCCGTCTTTTTTTATGACACAGATTTCATTTCATAAATATAATCTTTCCTTCGTCTCAAAAGTAATAAAATAATTAATTTTTAATATTTATTTAATTTTAATTTATTTATATTATTCTAAAATAAAAAATATATTTATAAAATAAAAACATGAAAATTTTATTTATATACAAAAATTTTAAATTTATATTTTAAAATAATTAAAAAATAAAATTATAGATTAAATGCTAAAAAATAAATGTTTCATTATTTTTAGGGTGGAAGGAATTATCAATTTTAAACTTTTTAATAAATTATTTAAAATAATCATAAAAATAAAAAATTCATAGAAAATAAATAATGAAGAAATATGGAAAAGAAATGGGACTTACATGAATGACGTCCACCTTAACGCCGTCAATCCCAACTTTGGCCAAGTGGGAGTGGATCCCTTCATACAGCTGATGAGCAAGCTCCGGCGGAACGAGGCCAACGCCGTTATCGACGATCTTATCGACGGCGAGATCCTCCATCGTCATCTGCAACCCCGGCGACAAATTGGGCTTAACGATCTCAGCCTTGGGAAGCCCAGGAACATTGGGCCTGAGCCCACCCCAGTACCCACAAAAAGCATGCCAAACATAAACATAATCAACAGTCCCAAACTCCCGTTTAAGGTCCTTAATGAACCCAGACATTCCTTTTTCGCCGGTTTTGCCACTGATGTATTCCCTGAACTTGTAATTCTCCTCGAATTTGAGGAGCCGGCACGGCATTTGCTCGCCGGCGACTGCTCCGGTTATCCCCTCTTTATCGATTGGGTCTTCGTCGCGGCTGATCGACTGCCAGCCGTCGTCGATCAACACGTGTCCCGGCGGGCAACCGCCGTCGACCAGATTCTTGACGCCTTCATAAACGCCGGCGGGGTTCACGGTGAGGTAGAACGCGTCCCAAGTGCACCAACCGAACTTGTCGACGATTCCCGGCGGCGATTTCTCGTCCAGTAGCTTGAAAGTGCCGAGGTGGGAGCGGATCACCGTCATTGCGTCTTTGACGACGGTGAACGGGTCGTCACCGGCGTGGATGTAGAGGACGGATTTGAAAGAGGAAGCGGTGACTCCGGTGGATCCGCTCTCGACGCAGACGTCGACGGCGTCGTTCCGGCCAGGCTGGAGCGAGGCCCGGAAGGAGGCTTCGATGAGGGGGAGAATGAGAATGTAGGGACGGCCGGAGTCGGATCGGTCAAGCAGAACCATCTGGGTCTCGTGCTCGAGATCCGACCCGTTAGACCCGACCCAGTGGGTGGTCCACCAGACCTTGAACCGGAATATGCTCATGAATCGGATCTCCCGCAGCGTTCCGATGGGGACGACGTGGCGGCTTCTCGGCTCCACCGCGTCGAACCCGACGAAACAGCCCGCTGACTTATTAGCCGTGGTGGTGACGTTTTCAGGGACGTCGGTGAGGAAAACGTGGGCGTTTGCTTTGAAATCGGAGGCGTCGAGGGTAATGGGGGGATGGTGGGTGGCGCCGTCAACGGTGGTGCCGGCGGCGGCGCTAACTTTGGTGGGTCTAGGAGCCATAGTTGGAATGAAGTGTTGATCTCAGAACAGAGAAGTGCAGTGAAGAGGCAGAGAAGTCGAGTTGGTTAGTTAAATAGAAAAGGAAAAGGAAAATGAATCTAGCAATTAATTAAGATAGGTTTTGTTCGTTTTGGTAAAATTGGAAGCGAAGATTTTGTGAATAAACTTTGTGTTGATTTTGGTGTCGGAAGAAGTCCATATTTATAGACGGGGTATCTGGTAGAATAATGGAAAGTTGGAGAATAAACAGGGAAATTAATTACTCTATATTCGAGTTTCCGAAAGTATAGAAATGGGAAAATTAAATAGGAAGGACAAAAAGATGTGGGTCTGGTGGTGGTGGGGGCATGCTGGCTGTTTGAAGATGTGGAAATTGCAGTTAGGTCCTTGTTAATTGCATGTTTGCCTCCGGACCGGCAAATAAGACAAGTGTCACTTCCTAGAGTACGGTATGACCACCACCAAGCACACTTCTCTTTTCCATTTTTGTTAATGAAGATCACATTTTACACTAATTTAAAATAGATGACATTTTTTTAATCGGGTAAATGCACTCATCGTTTCTTAAGTTAAATATTATATTGTTATAGTTCTGTCTTTTGTTTTTTTGGTTTGAGAAGGCAAATATATTTTATTAAATAGATGTAAACCGAACCTCCGAGAGGGAAGGGGGTTACAGTAGGTAATGCCAAATTAAATTTCTTACATTAGGATAGGGATTCGAGAGCATATAGTGGATCCATTAATCAAGCAGCCCATGAACATCTAAATCATTTCCATCTCGTAGATATCAAAAGAAATGACAACCAATGTACTGAGTTGAAGACGACAGACGTGAGGCAACTTTGTTTTAAAAAAATACAGTGTTTCTATCATTCTATATATTATTCAAGTTGTGATTTTCTTGATAGCAAGCAGTCCGTTACTTGTAGTTCTTTTTTTAAGGATTTCTACTAATAATTTAAAAAAAAAAAAAGTGTTTTCTTCATTTGTAGTCGTTTTTTACAATTTTACCATCTCACATGAATTGTACAATAACAATAATTATAACTAAGTTTTTCTTATTACACTATTTAGACCCTCAAATTTTAAAAATTTACAAACAAATCATTTCAACATTATCAACTCAATTCCTCTTCCGAATCCATTTGTCCTTCTCGCCAGACCTCCAGTGCCATGGTCTCTACAATCGAAGAGCATACACATGTTGGGCGGAGTGTTGGAGTACTCATGGGAAGAGGTGGCCTCCTCAACACGCTGGACCTCGTATGCATCTTGGACCTTGTCGCAGAGCGTCTCCGGACTTGTGATCTGCGATTGGTGGTGCACAATCCAGTCCGATCTGGATGAATTCGACACTAGATGCCGCGGCTGACGAGCTTGCGGGGCGTATCGACGCGCGACAGGCCGACAAGAGTGGCCTGACCGTGTCCAATCACTTTGTGCTACGCCACGTCGACTTCAGGCCAGCCCATTCGTCGCAACTCAGCTTGTTAGATGATGGTTGGCAGAACTCTGACAAGGTTGTCAGGTCATGGTCGGCAAAGCTCTAGCGAGGTTGTTAGGTAATGGCCGGCGGAACTCTGGCGAGGTTGCCGTGTGTTGGTGGGATCCAAAGGTTAGAGGTAGTCAATTTGTAAAAATTAAACTTTTAGGGTTTAAATAAAGGGATAAATAAAATTAAAACCATAAATATCATTCTATCTTTTGTTCAAAATAGTAAAATTGTCAAAAGGGACTACAAATAAGAAAAAAATTTAAAAAGAGACTTTTATTGATACAAATTCTTAAAAAAGGACTACAACACTACAATATATAAACTTTTTTTTTAAGGGAATGATTTTCATTATAAATCAGGCGATAAAAGTCAGAGGGGAAAAACGAACGAGGGGAGAACCCCTGAAACGATAATTCAAAGGCCCTGAATATGATCGAGCCAGATCGCAGCTAGACTGCAGATCAATTAACAATCGACAAATACCAAAGGAAATATAACAGTAGCTGGAGAAAAGACACATAGCATCGTACAAAACAACACAAGGAAAAACCATAACCAACACTCTTTGATATCGAGCAACCATCCATAGGGTCAGAACGAACCACCGTCTAGCATTGTAGCTTCAATCGGACTCCTGTCTGCAGCATCGAAGTTCAGCACGTGGACAAAAAGAAGGTCAAGCCATACAATCGTGGCTTGTGAGCGCCTGCCCATTGCGAGGAGATCCAGGTGGATCATGAAACCAACTATAAATACCTGCATGAATAACAAAGAAAGAAAGCGAAATGGCCACCCATGATTGCTCGTCGACCAAGCCATATTAGAATACTGAATGTGTAGGAATGACTTTGTGACCCACTCATCCAGGACATAGCGGCTCACTACTCCGGGCAGGGAGAGCTGGCACTCTGCCCTTCCTGATCATGTACCTGCTCCTGAGACACACCTTCCTCTGCAGCTTTCTCAGTATAGGCTCTTTTTTTGCCCACCAGATGGCGCACCTGAGCCACCAAGCATACCACTTCCCTTTAGCCGACCTCGAGCTCGCTTCTCCCCATTTTTTGGTAACACAATACGCCTTTCACGGGAAGATTTGTTGGTAGCAAGCTCCCTCCCACTACCAAAAGCAAAGGTGATAGGCACAAAATATAGTGCGTTTGACACAGGTGGTGTCTCCATAGGGACCAAACTCTTCTCAGTTACCGAAGATTCAACAGATGGAGAGTCAGACACAACCAGTGTTACGACCATGGGGTCCGGTTAGTGGCTCAGGCGCTCATGGCTAACCATCTTGCCAACCCATGC
>JBBYHH010257639.1:0-12917 GCA_038382905.1 Daphne laureola
CTCTGTGTAGTCCGTCGCCTGGTGGTCGCCTGAAGCCAATTCTCCTCTTTTATCCTTGATCTTCTCTCATGTTTGCATATAGGTCCTCCTCCCGCTTTTCATTGCGTTTTTCCACCAAGATTCTTCCCTTTCACTCCTGACACAGAATACCTGCAAAAATATATTTACGCCCATACTAAATACTAACAAGCTTCAATAAAAGCATGTGTATGGGGGTAAAAACATAACAATAATGCACAATTATCAGTCACCGAGCTCGCCATCTGCAATTTGCGAAGAATTACTCATAGAATCAAGTGAGTCAAGTCAGAGGACTCTAGAAACACGTTGAAATATTGGAGCTCGAAAAACGCCGTCTGAATTTGAGACATTGAAATTCGCATCAACGAAATCATCTGACAGATCTCAGAGAATTCAGATATGTCTGCTCCTGTGCTTTCAGCTTCCCCGGCCGTCCTCAACCGTGATTTCTTGCTACTTTCTTTAACTCTAAAATCAGTTGGCGAATTAGAAACGACGCACGAGAATTCGCTCAGCTCATCTTCATTTCCGCTAATTGTGTCGAATCACCGCCGGAGTGAGAGCTAGAGCTGGGATCGACGGAGATGAATATGTGGAGCTGATTTGGACAACTTTAACATAATATTCTTTTCGTTATCCCATTCAGTATTTATTTTGCACATTTTTTTATCGAAAGTCTTTAATTTTTTTTTTTATGGAATGACATTCATTCAATATCAACCAGATAAAACCGGAGAACAACCAAAGAGAATGGTTAAAACTCTTAGTTCGAAGACCTGGTGCTTTGGCCGTGGCCAAGCACGGATGCAGTAAAACCGCAGCCCTGATGAAATAAACATAACACATAAACTAGGGGAGCAGGAAAGCTGCGCCTCAACTAAAACTAATGAAAGAAAAGTCTTGAAACTAAATAAAGTTTGAAATAAATGACGACTAGATAGAAGGAATCAGATACTTCATGCACCAGTAGTCCTCGTCTTTACCCTGATGATCTGATCTCGGTAGCTCTGAATGCTTTAAACAGCCTTCGGTTCGCAGCGTTTTTTATAGACTCGGGGGCTTTAAAACACAAAAGCAATAAGGATGCTTGATAACCCCCGTCCCCTGCAAGAAGAGCCGGGTAGAAAGGAATGACTCTAGTCACCACCTGCAAATCATATATCAGAATAAAGCCATGAAACCACGAGCACTTGAAAGAACTACTCCAAGCCATAAAAGAGTACTGGATGCAAGGGAATGGCTCATGAAACCCCACACCCAGATCTGAAGGCATCATTGCACGAGGCAGGGAGAGCCAGTGCTCATCCTTGTTGTCTCCTGGTCCCGTCCATCTTTCTCGCTCACAGAAAAGTCCATCCAAACTCGTTTCTTCCGCAAGGTCGATCCCACATTACCACCAAAGGCCCTTTTCTCACCGTTTTTTGGTTGTGCATCTCGGTCCCTCTCGCTCACCCCTGTCAAAACCAAAATCCGGTCCCTCATCTCCTTACCAACAATTGCTATCATTGTTTCCACATTCAACCAGAGTATCAAAAGCCCATCCCCAAATCTAGTTCTACACCGCCTCCAACCCATGGTCTACACAACTCCATTACCTCCCAAAATCCGGATTGCCCTGCCACCAGACACAACTGCCTCAAGAATTCGGCCCCTGAAATGGAGCCTTCTGCACAGTCACAGAGAAATAGTCGCTCCGCCATGAGCGAACACGCCAGACATCGGACGGAGAGGCCAGCCCAGAAGCGCACAGACGCACCAGGGAGGGGTCCTGGGCTGACGTCGACACCGATGAGGCGAGGACGTCGATCGTCGGTACGGCGCGGTCGATTTAAAAAACTAGGCTACCCTCGATGGCTCCAGTCAGGCATACCATGCAGATGACGTCGAGTGAAACAGGACAGGACATAGATGCCGGACCTATCGCCGGAGTGAAACTAACGAGAACACCGAGTTTACCGGCCGGAGAGGGTTAGCAGGACGGTGGCGGGGGCCAAAGAGGGATAAACCCTAGTAGAGCAAAATCGCTCCATTTTTGCACTAAAATAAAATTTCACTAATGTGAAGTCTTTAATTTGTACTTAGTAATTAAAAAATAATCGTTAAAACAAGCCGATGAAAAGGAGGATGGTTAAATTGTACTTTTTGACATAGATAAATGATGTTTTTACACCCGAAGCCAAACAAATAAGTCTTCCTTGTTCCCAAATTCGCTCATAATCTTGTAGATTTGTAATATGATTGTACATGTTGAAGGATATGAAAAGAAGGAATGACAAAACATGCTAAATTTCACGTATTACCCCTGAATTTTTAAGATTTTTTTTTATTTGCACCCTTGGTACCGCTGTTTTCAGCATTTCGTCCGATACACGAAATGACTGAAATGACCAGTACCGACCGGTACACCTACTGATGTAAATTTGGCCTAAACAATGCCGTTTTCTGGCTGGTACCGGTACAAAAACGTCGTAACGACCACTACGAAACGATATTTAATACCATGCTAGGAATGGCTCATCGTTAACGCCCCAAAAGTATTGAAGCCTCACACCCTCTTATAACTAGCCGAACTAAAGGATTAATTTCATGCTTCAGTAAAAAGGCCCAACCCATAATCATCAGTGGCTTATGGGTAATTAACCGAAAAGGTCACTAAACAAACTCATTTGGACAAAATGCACACTCATAATTAGGGGTGTAAACGAGCCTAGCCGAGTCGAGCCCGAACATCAACGATTTGAGCTCGAGTTCGAGTTCGTGAAGGTCTACTCGAGTTCGAGTTCATTCGAGTCGAGCTCAAAATAAATGGCTCGAGCTCGGCTTGTTATGTTCAATTTTGGGTCAAAAGTTTGAAGGCTCGAAAACTTAAGTACCTAAAATTAATTAAGACAAGAAAAAAATGATGAAAATTGTAACTTTCCCTAAAATAAACAGGCACTACATAGTTGCAGGTAGCTTGGTAGCGGGCCTGGTAAGTGGCAGCCGCTACCAGGCTCCCGAGAAGCCCGAAAAAAGCTAGTAGCGATCAGGCTATTATTAAGCTCGCGTCAGTACTTTTTAATGGTAGCGGGTTGGTGGGGTCAGACCTGCTACCAAATTGGTAACGGCCACGTGCGTTACCAGCCCGCTACTAGACTGAAAAAAGGCTTCCACCAGCAGCCTGAATATTCGCTTTTATTGTGGTAGCCCCCTGGTAGCGGTTCTGCATGTTACCAGCCTCTGGTAAAACTCCATCCCCTTCCTTCTTCCCTTCATTTGCAGACATTTTGGGGAAAAACGAAAAACTTTGCTCCCGAGCTCAATTTTTGCACCAGTTGTTTATTTGTGTTCATTCTTGAAATTATACTTCATTTATTTGTATGTTGGGTTAAGCTATTGATCTTTAGATTTGGATATCCGGACATCTTCATCTCCGGTTCAGTTTTTACGCCTCCAGCTTCTCTGATAGATCTCCAGCGGTGATCTAAGACAACAAATGGTGGTCAAAGAGCGTCAGCTTGTCACTATCAGCGACTTCCATGCTCATTGGGACAAACCAGATAACACCGAGTTTCAGGTAATAATTTCAAAGTTGTCACTCTGGCTTTTTAACATTTATATTTATTATGTCTAAATGGATGCGTTATTAGGAGGAGAACACAAGGCGGGTTCTGGAGAAGTACCGAACGATGACGTGCCCCCTCACGATGACGAGATCTTTAGGGAGGTTACGTGCGGACCCAAGAAAGGGCGTTGGCCTAGCGATCCTCCGCAGCTAGTCTTTCTGGAGATGTTCCGGCCACCTCAGACATCTTCGGTAATTAATTATAGACTAATTAAAAACTATTTACAAACTTTAAAGTTAACTTATAGGCTAATATACTTTTTTCATATACTTTTAGGTCGAGCTTGCCGCTGAGGAGGCGCGTCGAGCGGAGCAAGAGACCCGATGAAGAGCGAAGGAAGAGGTCTGTGTGCTCATGGAGACGTATTGTTCAACGTCCTCTGGCCGGCACTTCTCGATCAGGGTATAATGCGGATCGACGAGGTGCCCAAGGACTTTGTTGCGGGGGGGATCATCCAGACCGCAACCCCGTCACTAGTCCATGCCGCCAAACTATCGTGACGCCTTCCGATTGCCTCAACACCAGCAGTAGCCGGCCATGAACCCTTTCACCAATACAAATTTTCGTTGGCTTTAATACACATCATTATCCTGAACTATGACAAAGTGAGCAAATAAGAGTTTGAATAAAAAATGATACAGATAAGGGTCTGAACTTCGGAAAAACGGTGTAAATAAGGGTCTGAATGAGGTCTTCATCTGCTTCAAATCACTATAGTTCAAGCTCTTATCTGCATCATTTTTTATTCAGATCCTTATTTACTCATTTTATCATAGTTCAAGGTAGTAATATGTATTTAAGTCATTTTCTTTCTTTGAGTTTGAACAACTGAAATGTCCTAACACGTGTAATGGTCGAAGTCAAAGCCCATAAGAAAAACGAGACTAGGAAGGATTCTTCCTTAGCGGCCCAAACGTTAGAAGCCTCACCTTCCCGTAAAGCTAACCCAACTAAAGGATTAATTTCATGCTTCAGTGAGAAGGCCCAGCCCATAATCATCAGTGGGTTAGGATAAACAACGGTAATAATATGAGAATGTTGAAGAGATTGTCCAAAATAACATCAAACAAACTCATTTGGGACAAAATACACCACAAAAAAGGTAAAAGAGATGGAAAGACACTCATAAAATGACAGTCTTGCAACTAGTTGCTCTTGTTCTCACAATGACGGACGAAATCCGCCATGGCTTTCGAAGAAGAACCAGCTTCCCTCCAAGCTTTCTCACTGCTAACCTTCAATTCATTAACTTTGATCCTCATCTTCTTCCCCTCTTCCTCCGCCATCAACCGCCGTACCATCGCCTCTATCTCCTCCCTCCCCACCACGCCCTTCGACGGATTCACCGCCGGCCTCACCGCGATTCCCAGCTCCTCGCTCAGAATCGCTGCGTTCATCTTCTGCTCCGCGTACAGCGGCCACGCGATCATCGCTAACCCGTTGGTTATACACTCGATTGCCGAATTCCAGCCGCAGTGGGTGTAAAATCCGCCTACTGATGGGTGGCTCAGAATCTCGACTTGCGGTGCCCACTGTGGAATCACGGCTCCGACGTCACGGGTTCGGGTCACGAACCCCTCCGGCAAGTAACTCAGCACGTCTTCGTTCCCGTAATTCGGGCCGGATCCGCTGCCTGACACGGCGGTCGGTTTACGGACCACCCAGATGAACCGCTGTCCACTCCGCTCTAACCCCCACGCCATCTCCGTCATCTGCACCGGCGACAAACCGCCGATGCTCCCGAACGAGATGTACAGAACCGATCTCTCAGGCTGCTTGTCCAACCAATCAAAGATTTCAGATTTGTTCCTCTGTTTTGGCTCCGATGTAATCGGACCCACCGGGAAAACGGGAGCTTTGGCGATTCCTCCGATCAAATTTTGATCCCGTAACGCCGTGATCTCCGCCGGCTGTAGTTCGTCCCACGAGTTCACCAGGAACCCGTCAACGCCGGAAATCTGGGTAGATATCTTTAAGAATTCGAGATAATTCCGCTTGGTCCGGAAAACCATCGGGTCGGGCAAATCCTCCGGCCGGATCGGGTTACAACCCGGAATCACAATCGGGTCACTCCGGTGGACGAACTCTTCCTCCTCCGCCTCCTTGTCCAGAACCGCCGTGTACAAAACCAGAGCGAGGAACCTAGCGTTAGTCGAAACGAAAACGTACTTGGGAATCTTCATCTCGCCGGCGACGTCCAAGCACTCAGCCGCGAAGACGTGGACGATAAGGGCGGTGGCCGGAGGGTCTAGAGCAGCCATGGCGGAGCGGAATCCCTGCTTCACGGCCCGCATTGCGACAGATAGCGACGTAATCCCTTTCTCCGCAGGGTCAACAAGGGTGGAGATATCGGCCGGCGGGAGGTGGACGACGTCGTAGAGTTTTCTGCTCCGGGCGGAGTCGACGGTTCGGGAGTCCGGCGTCATCATCTCGATGAAGGAAGCGACGAAGACTGTCAATTTGAGATCTTTTTGGGTGGTGGCGATGCGGTGGGCGAGTTCTATGCAGGGGACGAGGTGGGCAGGGGCGGTGAGCAGAGCTAAGTGGTTAATGGGGTTCGACGCCATGGCCGGAAAGCTGGAAACTTGAAGATCTTCACTGGTTTCTTACTTTCCTTGAATAGTATATACTGAAGTCTGAGCCGTACCTACCACCGTTTTGTTGTTGCAGGAATGGCAACAAACCCAATAATTACAGATCAATGTTTTTTTTTCCTTCTTTTTTTGATGGCTGTGGGTTGTTGGGGAGTAATTGCAATTTCAACCCCTGAATTTGGATTGAAACTAGGATTTGGCCCCTATTATCAGCATCCCTTCTTCAATCTTCACTCTCTCCGCCGCGGCTCCAGCCTGCTGGTGAGGGTGAAACCGAGAATCTCGCTCGTATTGTGTGGATCTAGTCTGGATATTGTTTTGTTTTTTTATAAAGTTTTATTGTAGATTTGGGTGGTTTTTTTTTTTTAAAGATTTTATTTATTTATTTCCCGATTGAGATGAAGATATTATTGTAAAACATTTTTCTCAACAAAAGAGTGAAAGACTAAACGATCTCTTTAGATTAGACATCCTTTCTAATTTTAATTTCACAAATGTTCATTTCCTCAAAATATGCCAACCTTTTATCTAAACATGACCGTTACAGAGGCACCGTAAATCGTGAACCAAAGATACTGTTGTTGTTGCACAACAATAACCAAAGAGAATTGAGGCAGAAAGAGATGTAAATCAAGTCTCATAACACATTGACGATTCACTGCCACCAAGTTTTGATTCACTCGCATCATTCCAGATTAATCATTTTATGCAGATGACTTCTCATGTTTGGTTCTTTCAGCATCTCTTGGCTGTGAGACTCTCTTCACTAAAGAAGATGAAAACAATCTCAAACAAGCAGCAGATAACTGTAGCATGATCACAGTCTAGTCTACACCTATTAACATTGCGCACCAAGAGCCCGGCCAGTATAGTTACAAGCCACAAACTACTGATATGATACTGATAACTCTAGACTGGTAACTGGTTATTGAAACCTATACGACGATGCTCCAGTAATAATTATTGACCTTAACCATCTACTCACATTCAATGTTGGGAAGTTAACACAATTCTACACACCAATCTTGAGATTCATTACAAGCACGGTATTTACAGACGTTTCCCCGACTGTAGACCAACCTGCAGCAAAGGCAAAGCAGTCGATCACAGGTAAGTAAATAGTAAGCATATGCTTTCATGCAGCAACACCTTTCAGCAACGAACTTTTAAACTGTAAAGCATATGGGCTCAGAATATAACTGGGATCAAGAACAAAAAATGATTATAAGGAGCTCAAGCAGCAAATGTTGGTATTTCCCTCTATGAAGATTGTGAGACATTGCTCAGGGTCAGAGGTCCAAAGTTCCCTAATCTAGTGAAGCGATATTCTATGGTATTTTGTAAAACCAGTATCATCCCATGAGAACTTCCAATTCAAATCGACAGCATAACGGAAAAGAAATAAGAAAATTCTAAAGATTAGTCAGAAAACCACTGTAAAAGTATTACCACAAAAGCATATCGAGATGCATAAGCATAATTGAGTCTCATATACACACAGACATCTCTTATGGTCAGAGTCAAATTCAAAACCACTTCAACGTTCTAACAGAACATGAAGTTATAATAACAGAGACACCCTAAGTCTGGGACTCTCGGATAGCAAGTTAACACAGAGCATGAAGAAGAAAAATAAATAAACATGTGCTTTCTACATCCACAGTCTTTACAGTTCATGCAAGGGAAGAGTAGCAGAATAGCAGATCACCCTATGTGCAATTCTGTGCACAACATGTTCACTCTCTACATTCAGAGTTCTTACCTTTACAGTTGAAGGAGCATGAAGCTGCTAGTCGCTTTTAAAGCCTTCATAACTCAAACCTTCTGAAATTGTCTCCAGTCCTTTGCTGTCTATACAAGATCATAAACAATGTCACCACCCTTTCAATAAGCAATAGTTTTCACTTCCACCCAAAAAAAAAAAGGAAAAGGAAAATACAACACACTGAAATAACAAACCAAAAATCACCTTGATGGTCCTGATCATGGGGATCAAGAAAGCTGTCATTATTTGCTGCCATGAAAGGAGATCTTGGGTAGCTAGCCAATATATCTAGAAAGTAGAAGAAAACAGGTTATATTTTAGGGAATGGTCATACATCTGAACGCCAATGGAAAGAGCTAGTATTATGAAGCAAAATGCTTGTTCCTTCTAAAAACAGTTTTAAAAACATTTTGTGACATATACAGAGAAACGTCAGATACACACAGATGCAGCGTGTGTTTAATAAATATAAAAAAAAAATGCAGCGTGTGTGTTTTAAGTCCATGTGAGCACGAGCAAACGGGCGCGTGTGCATGTGTGCAGAGAGAGACATAGAGGGAGAGAAGGAGACCTGTACTATTGGCAAATTCTGTTGAAAGGTCAGAAAGGCTAAAATTTCGAGGAATTCGACCTAAAAATCCAAATGAGGAAATGTCCGCATCCAGAAGTGATTCATTTAGTGATTGTGAGCTGGATTCAACACTGCCATATGATGCAACGGGTGCATCTGCAATTATTTGACGTGGTTCCAGTATATTCCTATCAGCACCGAGCATGTAAGGAGAACTGCCTGAATAACCAGGTTCTGATTTGATCATCCCACCAATCATTCCCTGCATCATGCCGGCATTTGAGTTTTGAGTTGAAAGCAGGGTTGCTGGTACATCAATTCTTCCAGTATGGGAAGGAATCTCAGTGCCATTAAGCATACCACTCTGAAGCGTAGAGCTACCGTTAGGAAACATGTTTGGCAAACTGGAAACTAGATTATGATGCATGTTTTCTTGCTTCAATGCTGGTGCTGTATTATCTCGTTGGTAGCAGGCTACACTTTGTTGCACTAGAAAAGAAAGCAAATTAGATGGGAGTGGGTGAGATTCTAAGAAGTAAATGAATTTCTTGGAGATAATCCTGATAAAAGCAACAAAAAATGCTAAGGGAAAATGTGCCAAGTGCCGAAACCAGATGAAAAGTAGTCTTACCAGCTGGGATGTGACATCCATTGGAAGTAGACATGGAAGCCATTCCAGTGGAATGCATTTGACGCATTAGCTGAACCTGTTGTTCAAGTAGCTTATTGAATTCAATTATTTGGTGCTTCACCATTAATCTGAGATAATAAGCCTTGAAGAATTCTCGATTCTCTTCTTCAAGCTTTTGCCAAACTGATAAAAAGAACAAAATAAGCCAGCAACCAACAGAAATCGACAACACATTTAGGTAGTTATTGCAATTAAAAATGATTGAAGACAAAAAAAAAGGTTGAAATTTTGATCCTAAATATCTGTTTAATTTAGTGAATGGTGACATGATTCCATCCAATCATCTCAAGTTAAGTTCCCCATTTACAATTGATATCAATTAGATGATGCATAACAATAAGTATTCTATTTGACGTGCAACACAAAGCCAAGTATCATTTTGCAAAGAATACAAGCATAGCTATCGAAACTAATATGACCATGGAATGCTCTAGCCCTTTAAAATTGTGATCCTTTGATAATTTTACGTACGTTGATACCTATTAGTAAGTTCATTAAATGAACCTTAAAATTTTAATTTAATGTTTAATAACCTTGAAGAATAAAAGCTGTTTCCAGGTAAGCTGGAAGTTTCAGAATTCATCAACATATCACGCTCCGACTCTGTTTCAGTTTTTCATAGGGCTTATAAGTTATTTAAGCACTTCCTCTGCTAGGTCCTGTCATCAATTTGAATCCTAATATGAATAAGTTTCAATATCATAGAACTAATAGCGTTTCTACAGCTTTAAAGAAGCATGTAACTCCTTGAATATATTCAGGTAAGTTATCTCAATTTAACTGAGTTGTACCATGTCCTATCATCATTTGAGTCCTATTATGAATCAGCTTTGATCTCCTAAACCTTATAGTGCATTTCTCTATACATGCACATAACTCCTTGAATATATTTGAAGGTATTCCGGGAATGAGGCCTGTAAGCTTCGTTGGACCATATGATACAATCTAGATCTAGGTTTGGTGCTTAGGGCCCCCACCTGTGATGTGCTATTCTAGTTTTTCATCCTTATTCTAGCACTTCATAAACTCTATTCAGCACCACCCCCACCTCCGCCCCCCGGAACTCTAGACTGCCATCCTATGCAAGAATCCATTTCACTATCCTACATAATATTTGAAACCCATTCATTCAAATTTCGAAGCAGTTCAAAATTTTATTTCAAACAGAAAAGTATAGTGTCTATGTCACGAGTATGTGTACAAGAGGCCAGAATTAGAAGAACTATCAGAAAATGGCAAGATGAAAGGGCATGGCATCATAAACCTATATAGAGGAAGAATGGTCAATTACCGAGTTCCGTGAAACTAGGTTCTATTTTTGCCTGATCCAAGAGAGTCTCAACGACTTCCTTCTGATTCATGTACAACTGAAGACACCGTTCAATGAGATTTTGCACCTAGATTCAGCATATGGAGAAGTCACTAAAAGTCAATACTGAGACCACAACCTTTCGGGAAAAAGAAAATACTGAGGCCACAAGAAAAACGCCAACACATCAATCCAGCTAGTGAGATGCAAAATACATTTGAAAGAATAGAGAAAAACTTCAGATACAATGCTAAGCATCCTGTTTCCTACAGTCAAACTGAAGTCAAAAGGCCAGAGAAATGTAATCTAGAATTTACATCCCCTAATAATCGGTGTTCAAAGACAACAGAGCATGTCGAATAGAAGAGCGGAAAATGATTAGAATCAGACGATTAAAAACCCTGAGATCAACTTAAATATACAAGGTTTCCCAGCCACTAATCAATGCAGAACTTAAAAAGAAAAAGTAAACACACTATCCAGACGTGATTGCCATTATACAGAACCATCCAACAGCAGAAAAATGTCAGTTCTCTAATATATAGTACTATAAAAAAATGTTAACAAACACCCCAATACCTTACCAGTTGTAAATCTTGACGTGAAACCCTCCTCACACCACTCGACATATTTTGAACTTGTATAGAAATAAGGCAGCAGACGACCTTATCTGGAAACAAAGAAAATATCCATAAAGAAAATGCCCTCATTTCCAATGGACAACGATTCTACAGATGATAATTAATACAATTCAATTAAAGCAAAAAGAAAAAAATGCTTAACGCAAATAACAAAGAACCTACTTTCCAACCTGATGGATGTACACAGACAACGGAATGTAGAAAGAGTAATTAAATACTACCTGTTAATGTCAAACAAATTCATTTCAAAGTTGCCACATTACCAATACAAATTAACATTTGTGCTTCTCTTTTCAAGTTCTGGTGTTTAAATTTATCCAGTGTGAAAACTATTCATGCTTGAACCTGGTTTTCTCATCTTTTATCACCTGTCTGACATAAAACTATTTCTCCCACATGTGGAGATACTTTTCCGGGTACTAAATCCTAATTTCAGCATAAACGTTAAGGGACCAAGCCAGAAAGTAGAAGAATCTGATAGTAACTAAAATCAGCAAACACTTCAGCGTGTCAAAAAGAAGAAGAGAATAACTTAAAGGCAGTAGTGAAACAAAACTCAATTCGCCAAGAACGTACAAGAAGAGAGACAAGAACCGCAGACAAATCAGTTAAATGAAAAGTGGAAACTCTAAAAAGCCAGAGAGTGATCGTAAACTCAAACCTAGACACAATTTTCGTACAATTGAACCATATCACGCTGAAGCATAGATTGAGTTGAGCCAATCAACTCACCTACGGATAATTTCGAAGCTCGGCGGGTCGTCTGGAAAACTTAGGGCTCCCGCTCCGGTGAGGCAAAGAGAGTTCTCACTGGACAATAACTTTGAAGGAGAGCGAACCGCCGAACGTCGGCGCTGTTGAATGTTGATGTCCGCCGGATGAGGAAGATCGCGGGCGGAGGAACATCGAACAGTCTCGAAGCTTTTATCTGAAGAGAGAGAGAGGAATAAAAAGAAGAACAGAAAATGCAAAAATACCATCAAAGAATATTTGTATGCCCGAATCAGCCATTCATCTTTCATATATTCAATTTTCTACTAATGTTAAATGTATTAAGGGAAATGTATTCAGATATATTAATTTAATTTAATTTAATTTTTTAGAATTTTAGATAAAAAGTTGGATACTTAAAACAATTATAGAAGTTTTCAAAATTGATGTTAAAATACATTTCTCTTGTAATATGTGATGTTGCGGCTGCTGAATGTTGATGTAAGAAATCAAATGAAGTGTTGTAAATGAGTGTTTTTGCATCTAAATGGTGATAAAGAAGTGAATACTGAATGCATCATGAACTAAGGAAATTCATTGGCTAATTTGCGTTTTAGAAAATAATGGCGGGAATAATCATAAAAAGAATTATTTTTACGCGGAGTGCTGGTGGACAATGTCACCTGTTCTTTGTGCGCCAATGCAGTGGAAACGGCGGATCACACCCTGTTCCGATGTCCGTAGGTTCATCAGATCTGGTTGACAGTAGCCGCTTGGTGTACCACGAATGTAATGGATCTCCAAAGCATTTCTGACGTCCTGGACAAGATTTTTATTTTCCAAGTTCCCGCAAAGGTGGTTTGAATCTGGCAATGAATTTTTTATATAACGACGTGGTCGTTATGGAAAGTTAGGAATAAATTGCAAACAGACTACATGGCGTGCCTCCGTGGTGTTCTTCGACATTCAGTTTTTCTCTTTCATATGGTTAAACAGCAGAACTCAAAAC
>JBBYHH010257749.1:0-12916 GCA_038382905.1 Daphne laureola
TTAAGAGAAATGAGAGGATTCGCCTTCTATGTTCTTTCATTGATTAAAAAAGCCAAACGGCACTTACAGAATCACGGACAGGGCTCTACAATAAAGAAAGCAAAACCTGACCCAAAAATATAAGCTACCCCTACCAACTACTCCCTAAAAAAGAGCAGACAGGGACACTTACAAACAGACTTTAGCTTAACTAAGCTATAAAGACATCCTCAAGACAAATCAAGTTTCGCCCTTGCACCAAAGTCACTACCTTCAAAACAATAGATTCTACAACACAGACTTTGCTAGCAAATAACCTAGCATTCCTCTCACACCAGATTTCATAGACAGCTGCAGCAAATAAGGTCATTCTCACCTTAGCCTTCAACCCCTTCCCTTTAGCCACTCTCCCCATCCACTTGCAGCAAAGATGCCAATTTGAGAGAGGGGCAAACAAGTTTGCCTTTCTCAGAACACGTGAAAGAACACATATAGAAAACGGGTAATAGAAAAACATGTGATTTCTGAAATTAGAAAAACCATCAAAGAGAACACAAGTACTACCCAAATTTGGGCTCCAAACACCAATCATATCAAGAGTAGATAGCCTATTTAAAGCAGCAAACCAAGTAATCACAGAGGTTTTGGGGATATGGGCAGACCCTCAAACCATCTTCCTCCAATAGACCACTCCAAGCTTCGGGTTGACAAAGAAATAGGCCTCTTTGAGGAAGAACTTTGGGGAACTCAGCAAGACAGACCATCTCCCCCGGTCACTGAATTTATCTTTACAAGTAAACACAGTCTTCACATCAACAAATACCAGCATAGCAAAAGGGACATCCCATACCTCTCAGCCTTTTAAGTAAAAGACATGCACTCACTTTACTCATAAACTCTCCTTATCAACCAAAACCTTCCACAATTTTGTTGCCTCATTAGTCAAATTCCAGCTAATAACCCCATATAGCCCCAGGCCACCCTGAAACTTAGGAGCACAAGCCCTCCCCCAATCAATAGTCATCTTCTTGGATAGAGGATGTTTACATCTTTCTGATTACAGTATTCCATATGTTTTCATCCAAACCCGAATTAACATTCACGTGGGTGGTGCTCTTTTCAATGGAAATTTTCGTTTATATCCTTTATTGACTAGAGATTTCAAGTTAAGGAGTGCAGGTCAGCATTTGTTTTTTGTCTTATCCGGCGCCCATGCATAGCTGTTAGCCTGTTATTCTTTCTTCCCTGGGCAATGTGGAGAGAACATAACAATATTTGTGTTTTTTGTTTCTTGAGGAATGTTGAGTTTTTGAAAAATATATAGGAAGATTTTAATTAATAGACTGTTCTTTGTTTTTTCGTAGAAAAAAATTACTGAAATTTATATAGAGAAATTTAAATCTAAACAATATTCTCTCCATCCTTTAAAAATTATCTCATTTATTTTAACAGTTTCACAACATTTAATCTATAATTATTTTTCATAAATATTTAGATATTAAAAATGAAATATTTCATGAATGTCTCATATTTATAATATAAATTTTTTAAATATATTTTTTTTGATTTTTTTAAAAATTATTTATTTTTATTAAAATTTAAATTAAATAATGAATTTTGAAACAGTAAAATCAAACAGAACAATTACTCAGGGACGGAGATAGTATTAAATAACTAATATTTCATTTGATGAAGCATTTATGTCCATCTCATTAATCTAATATTTTATAGTCTGAAAACTAATTCATGATTCATATTTGTACGTAATTTCCAAGTCGAAAGAAAAAATACAGAAAGTAATACAGTGTTTCCTTTTTTTAAAGACGGTGGCGATGTTGCTCAAATGTTTTATTGCAAGACTAAACTATTTAACAAACTCAACTGTAGAGAGTTATTATTTTTCTCAGAAACTTACACCTTAGAATCCAAAAAATCATTATATCATCCTATGATTTTTTGTTTCAGTACATAAAAATCTTGATTATTTGGCGTGCAATAACCTAATACAGATTCACTCTTTTAATATTAATGAGTTTAAATTTGGAAAATTTTAACTAAATTAATCATATTAAAGTTGAACAAATAATTGAGTTTTTTTCATCCTCATGATGATCTTATTTCAGGAATTATTTTTTATTATTTATCTTAATTTGTTTTTTTTTAAAAGTACACAATTTGCAATATTTAATATATAGTTCTATTTTTATAACATTTAAATTATAAATTTAAACTTTAAGTACACAAATGCGTATTTAATTTGCGTATGTTATGAGCATTTTATGTAGATAAATTAAAATCATCTGAATTTTTAAAATTGAACATGTTTAAGGAAGGAAGGATTTAATTATTTTTATTATTTTATTTTTACAAATTCAAATTATCTAATCATTCATATTTTTCTACTTTGAAAACAAATCAAGCAGAAACTATATATTTTCGTAGTTTAAGATTAACTTTCCGCGATAACGGGTGGATCACAATTACTAGTTATTAATGGACATATATTAATTCTATTTGATAATAATTTTTTAAAAATAATTTTTATATTTTAAAAAGTTATTTATTGATAGAATTTAATATTTAATTATATCTTTTTGATCTTGATCATTTAAAAATTATTTAAAATATTATAATTATTTAAAAAAGTTATTGTTTCTTCACATAAATAAGAATTTGCGGCCTAGTTACGGTGCCGCTCCGTGTGTCGTCGCGCAGATGATCGCAGGTGAAGATAAAAATGGATCGCCTAACAACCAGACAAAACCAAACTGTTTCCTTAAATGCAATGTAGAACGCAACCGTCAGATCGAAAACGCACTCTCAGATCTCATGCGCAACCCGAAAAAGCTCCAGCCAAATTCCCGAAAACCCGGAAAGAAATTCTGAAACCCTAGGCAAACGTAATCGAGAAATGGACCACCTTTAATCGGGGTTAGGAGAAAGCATAGGACTTTGCACGTCGAGCTGCGGCGGAGACGGTGCTGGTGCGTCTGCTCGCGGAGCCGCCGTGAGGCAGAGGCCCTCGCATCCTGCTCCTCTGCCGGAATACTTTTTCGACCGGTCGCCCTCTCAGAAGATGAAGGGACTTTTTAAATCCAAGCCGCGAACCCCTGTTGATATCGTCCGCCAGACTCGTGATCTCCTCATTTTCGCCGACCGGAGCTCCGATCTCAGGGAGTCGAAGCGGGAAGAGAAGGTCTGGAGATTCGAATTTGATCTGAATCGTGGTCCACTGAAACCCGGGATTCCTGGTTCTTTTCATTTTCGTTGTTTTGATTTGTTTCTTTCGGGCTCATTTAATGTAGATGGCGGAATTGTATAAAAATATCAGAGATCTGAAATCGATTCTATATGGAAATGGAGAGTCAGAACCGGTTTCAGAGGCTTGTGCGCAGCTAACGCAGGAGTTTTTTAGAGAGAACACGTTGAGGCTGTTGATTAACTGCCTACCGAAGTTGAATCTGGAAGTATGAATTGAGATTTTGCTCTTTCTTTTTTTTTTCTTTTTTTCTGGTATTCTAATGGTTAGGCATTTTTTTAGATCATGTTCTTAACTTTTTGTTTCTAGCTGATCTTGATGTGTCTTCTTTTTTACAGGCCAGAAAAGATGCAACTCAAGTGGTTGCAAACTTGCAAAGGCAGCAAGTTCAATCTAAATTAATTGCATCGGATTACTTGGAAGCTAACATAGACCTCATGGATACCTTAATTGCAGGGTAATGAAGCATTTGAAACCATCATAGACGCTTTAGGTTATAAGCTTGTTTTTACTTTTTCAGTACCTCTGAAGTTTTTGCGTAATAAACTCGGTCTGATATCTCTGTTTGCCAAAAAACTGGGGGAAACGGAACATAAGTGTTCAAGTTCGTATCGTAGTAAATTGCTTCCTGTTGCATTCGAATTTTTAAATCTGCTTCATATATAATGATTTTCCTTTCCCTGATGACTGTATAGTTATGAGCACACAGACATGGCTTTGCATTATGGTGCGATGTTAAGGGAGTGCATACGCCACCAGATTGTTGCAAGGTTAGTTAAATAGGCTATAGCTTGTTCATGGTTTCTTGGATGAGTATTCTGGTACTTTAGATCACATCTCTAGTGATGTAATGTTTCCTGTACTTAATTATAAAATTTACAATGTTTGTCTTTTCTTTTGCTTTCATATATCATATTTGGCTAATGATTCCCACATGGATTTGACGTGGTGTCCAATATCCTGAAAGATTATAGGCATCTTTTGTTTTATGATTCTTGATGCTCCGTGTGTTATGTCCTGATCATGGCCCTGACTCAATTTCAGGTATGTCTTGGAGTCACAGCACACGAAGAAATTCTTTGATTATATACAGTTTCCAAATTTTGACATCGCTGCGGATGCTGCTGCAACCTTTAAGGTTTAGTCAAGAACTAATCAAACTACCTTTGGCATTTGATCCATCTAATTTTGGTGTTATTAATATATTCCCATCAGACATATCAATACTCCTAGTGATTAATGCCTATAAATTTTTAGAGAAATCCTCATTTTGTGTGTAAGTACCTGATCAAGTTGCAAGTTGTTGATGCTTATATTTCAAAAAAATTTAAGGGATCATTTGGTTGGTGCGAACCCAATGGCTTAAGCCATTGGCTTCGCACCTATATGAAAAATCTTTTCTGATTTATCCAAATACTAGTATTTGATAAATATATGCTTCAAAACAATGAATTTACTCAATTTGAGGTTGAATTAAAAAAATTAATCATAAAAGGTAATCCCTCCGTCCTGAATTAATTGGACCGTTTTTTTTTACTGTTTCACAGTATTTAATCTATGATTTTTTTTTCATGGATGTTTAGATATTTAAAGTTAAATTTTTTATATTTCAATCATAATTTGCAACATACTTTTTCTAAATATAGTTTTTTGAATTTGTTTTTCATTACTTATCTTTATGAAAATTTGGGTCAAATATTGAACTTTGAAACGTGATTGTCAAATGAGCCAATTAATTTAGGACGGAGGGAGTATTAATTTAGAGGATAAATTAGAAAAGTTTCTTCATAGAGTGGATTCGCGCCAACCAAATTGGCTCTAAGTGTTAGGCCGTTCCTTTCTCCCATCTCTGCATGTGGGTGTGTGCATGGATATATGTGTGTTTGAAGTTTGACTTGGTCATTCTACTTGATTATCAGATTATGAAAATTATCGTTCTTAGATTGCTATGTTTTCTTATATCGTCTTAGCTATATTAACTTGTGTTATTGCCGCAGTGCATCACCACCATTCTGAGTTCTCTTTTCTACTTGCAGGAACTCTTAACAAGGCATAAATCAACTGTAGCGGAATTCCTTTCTAAGAATTATGATTGGGTAAGATATCTGAGCGAAAAACTACTAAATTTAATTATGAACGCAGATTATGCCTGCAAGTTGGTTGTGATGATCATATATGCTTCGCAATTGACACATCTAATTGAAACATTGCATTACCTTTCTGCTGACTCATTGCTCTGCGTTTCTGCCATTGTCATTCTTATTTTTCTGCATTAAATTGTCTTTCTTCTCCCTAGTATTTGGTTGTTTATCACGATTGTTCAAAGGTCTTTCTGCATAACGAATTGGGGTATACATCATACCTGTCTAATTTTTATGTAGCCATTTTTACGAACATTTTTTTGCCTAGGTGTTCTCTTTTCTTTTCTTTTTTTTCAATTGGTGTGAGGAAGTTGGTCGGTCCAAATTTTTGTGCTAAAGTTTTTTGCAGAATATAATTCAAATTTGCTGGAATCTACAAATTATATCACAAGAAGGCTAGCTATCAAGGTATGTGGAATTTAATTTTTGGCTGATCCTTGGTTATGATTAGTAATGCATTAATTGGATCACGATGTTTTGATATATGTTCTTCACAATATTATGTTAGTAACATTAGGTCTCATCATCACCATCATCATTATTATTACTACTCCCTCCATCCCGTGAAAATTGGTGCGTTTTGACTTTTTAACTTGTGTTTGACTGAAATATTCATAACGAAGAATACGTTTATAACGTTCTAGAAAAATATGGTATTTAGAAACTAGACACGTATTTTTATCATTTGCTTATAAAATTTTGACTTTATTTGTCGAAATGTCAAAGGAAATAAGTCCTAAATCAAATGTTAGGAAACAAACGTATCAGTTTTCACGCAATGGAGAAAGTATCATTTATCATCTGGTGGTTAGCGTTATTGTCATTCTTTTCAGTGCTGTTGTGCTGATGTTCTAATTATTTACTTGGCTGTTACAGTTATTGGGTGATATGTTATTGGACCGGTCAAATTCTGCAGTTATGACTAAGTACGTCAGCTCCAGGGACAATCTGAGGATTCTAATGAATCTGTTAAGGGTAAGATATCCATCTTTTTACGCCATATCTAACATAGCTGAATGGACTTTTGATCTCTGGTTGTGAGCGTTATTTACATACCACCGTATCTTTTGGTAAAAGGATTGCACACTTCAGAGACTTTTAGGTTTAACCACTGGGTAAATTCTCCACTATATCACATAGGCATGAGGCCGAGCAAGATGATGTGCCACATGAGGTGTGTGTGAGTTGTCCAATGATGTTAAAGACCTTAGAAATTGAAAGTAAACTTGTAGGAAGAAAATATGTTATCTTCTGTTGGGGAATCCAAATCTGCTATCCCATTTTTCCCCGTCTCCCATTATAATTTTCTAACACCGTTAATTAATCTGTCAATTTTTTAACGCGACAGTTAACGGTGTTAGAAAATTATAATGGGGGACATGGAGGGGACAGCTGAATTGGACTTGTTGTTGGGTGCATATTGTTTATATTAGGAGGCCTGAAATGGCGCCGTTTACTCCAACCTTTTCACATTGGCAATGCAATGTTTTTGGGAGTGCATAGGAATAGTACAATATCCATCGGTATATCCCTATGGTTAAAGATGACCATGTCAAGATCCAAATACAAATTGGTGCTACCTGTAATAAGGGTAAGAAAACAAAAAGATGGGCGCTAGCATCCTTGAGTATGATTTCAGGATATAGGTTTAGTATAATGGGGTTCTGCCATCTCCTTTTGTAGTTAAAGGAAATATAGTTGATGAACTGAACCACACGGTGCAATATATGTCCATTTTGGCATAAGTTGCCAACTTTTTGAACGGGATGCAACACGGAAATGCCACTCCTTATGCATTTATAGTTATCATCGGGAGGTCTAAGGTCCGATCCACCTCTACCCTTCACCTCCTTTAATGATGATGTACTAAATAGAGAAAAGGGGTGCAATATGAGGGACTGTTATGGGGAGCTGGAAAATGCAACACTTTACAGATTCAGGAACTCAAGAACGTAATTATGGTCATAAATATTCCAAAACTTTCTCTTCTCAGGAATCGAGCAAGAGCATCCAAATGGAGGCCTTTCATGTTTTTAAGGTATGATCTTCGGTTGTTTGTAAGTTTGCAAAATCAAGTAGTCTGGTTTCTGCTTTATTCAGCTAATCTGTTTCTTAATATTGTTCTTGCAGTTATTTGCTGCTAATCAGAATAAACCTCAGGACATCGTCGGCATACTGGTTGCAAATAGAAGCAAACTTCTGCGGCTTTTTGCTGATCTCAGGACCGACAAAGGTACAAGAAATGCACTCTGCCACATTTTCTGTAAAAAATTTTACCGAGTTCTCACGTTCATCCAATCCTCACTCTTGTTCAGTATGTGTTTGATTAGTGTGTCATATTTTTGGTGAGAATGATGCATCATTTGCACGTTGATGTCATTCTTGTAATGTAACACAGCTGCAGCAATGATCTCAGCGGCCTTGTGATATTTTCAGCAAGTGGAAAAAACTTTTGATGGCTGCTTCAAAATCTTATCTAATTATTTCTTTCTAAAAGGGTTTTTCATAATAGAGAAAAAAGAAAAAAATTCTACCATAAGCATTTACTTTCATGGTTTTCACATGAACATAGGGCATGCTTGGTTGCAGGGATAAGGAATGATGGGTTGACTTTAATCCTATTTCTTATAAGCATCATTTGATCGTATGCAAAAGAGATGATTTTTTGTTTTTTTTTACAGTTTAGTCCTAAACTTTTAAATTATTACAATTTCACCCTCTACTTTTTGTAATTTTACAAGATAGTCTTTATACTTTTCTAAAGTTTACAAAGTCACCCTAATAAGTATTTAGTCCTTAAGCATCACATCTTATCTAATCTCATCCTGCATTATCTTTTGCAGCGAAACAAGGGATATAGGATACTATATCACCCCTCCCAAGGCCCATTATGCATCATCTCATCATATCTCACTTTAATTGTTCCATACTAATTTTTTTAAATGGCAACCAAACATGTCCTTTAAGTTTGAACATGTCAACTGTAATAACTAAATGGCTGATGATTATACGTTGCATTGATGTTGTGCAGAAGATGAACAGTTTGAGGCGGATAAAGCTCAAGTTATGAGGGAAATTGCAGCCCTTGAGCCTAGAGATCGTTGAAGAAAGAACCCTTTTGTGTCTTACAACCTTTTGAACCATATCTTCTTATATGTATGCCTGTTAAAACTGTTGTAGAAGTAAAATGAAGTAAATGTAATATCTCTACGGCCGTTCAATTTTGTCGCCCTAATTTTTTTCTTCTGTGCACAATTTTTCTTTTAAGATCGTCTTAAAAATAATTTTTCACTATCTCTAAGAAAATGATATTTTTTTTTCAGTATTTAATCTTTTTTTTTTTCCTAACAGTCTAAGTAATTTAAATATAAATGAAAAAATGGGTTATTTTGTCATTGATGTTTAGGGGTTAGTAACTTTTTTTGACATAGCTTTGCACCATCGCCCCTTCTATGCTGCATCATTGTCCTTTTATTGTCCTTTTATCGTTGCACTACCATCTCATTTGTCATTGTATTGTTGTTTAATTAATCAAATTTTTTTATTTTTTGTTAAATAATTTTTTTTTATCGTGTATTTACGTCACCTGCTTAAAATTATTTTTTAGATTCACAATGTTTTCTTTTTTTAGTTTTTAAATGAAAACTTAGATTACCTTTTAAAAAAAAGTAAGTGATTTGTTTTTTTAACTACTCATAAAGTAATGCGTATTATTTTTACAAAGATATTTTTTTTATATTTGTTTTTTCCTGTGGCTAGATATCCAGATTTTTCTATTTAATTATAAAATTTATCTTATAATTTTCCGTGAAATAAAATTGAAGAATCAATTCAAAATTCATTTTACTTCTCTGCCTAATATAACTAAAAAATAGAATATGTTACATTCACTTTAGGTAAATAGTGATTTTCTGAGAAAAGTTTTTCGACGGTCAAAATCTGACATTTTCGGGATTCGGTTTTAAACGTGGAGGAACACGTTTTCTGATGACTCTCAAGTATTGGGGAGTAATTTGAGGTTCATTCTATGGAGTTTCATATTTTTATAAGAAGTAAATTGCACCATCTATACCTAAATTATATTTCGTGTTGCAAATCTATATCCGAACAAAATTTTGTTCTAAAAATGGTTCTAAAGTATCAGTATGTTGCAAATCTATACTTACGATTTAACATCGTTAAAACTTAACGAAAATTCCAGTTAAAATGCTTAAATTGACACCTAAGGTTTTTTAAATGTGTAGAACATCCCTATACTTTATAATTTTATATTTTAAGCCATTATTCTTAATTACGTGTGTAATATTTTAAAAAATCTTTTCAAATCAATAATACCAATTATAGATTGAGTCTAAAATATCAACAAAAAAAATATCAAATATGAAAAAAATGTTTAAAATAATTTCAATAATAATACTTGTACTTAAATTTACCTTTTTTTATTGTAAAAAAATAGTAATTATCAAAATAAAATGTAAGAATGAATAATACTGATTTTCTAAAAAAATCTATCATTGTAGAAGATTTTTATATTATCTAAATAATTTAATAGCTATTGTAGATTTTTTTTAAAAATAACTATTCATTCTTACATTTGTTTTTTATAATCACTATTTTTCTCGCAATAAAAAATGTATTTTAAAAAAATATTATTATTGATATAATTATAAACTTTTGTTTTCATTTGGTTTTTTTTTTTGATATTTTAGACTCAATCTACAATTTGTATTCATGATTTGGAAAGATTATTTAAAATAATACACGTGTAATTAAAAATAATGACTCAAAAAGTAAAATTATAAAGTTAGAGGAATGTTTAACACATTTTAAGAACTCTAAAAATAATGACTCAAAAAGTAAAATTATAAAGTTAGATGGATGTTTAACACATTTTAAGAACTCAGAGGGTCAATTTGAGCATTTTAATCAGAATTTCCGTTAAGTTTTAACGGAAGTTAACTTGCAGGTATAGATTTGCAACGTACTCATACTTTAGAGCCACTTTTGTAACAAAATTTTATTCGGGTATAGATTTGCAACACGGACTATAATTTAGGTATAGATGGTGCAATTTACTTATGAGCTACATATATAAGATGGTAGTTCTTGTCCCATTGGCTTAAGCTTTTGGGAACATTTGTGAGGTTACTATCATATATTGTATCTCAGTTAGTGAATCTTCTCGATATTGACACTCCCCAACCCAACCTACACCTCCTTCACTGACCTGCTCCACATAATCAAACTCGATGAGAAAAATGTTAGCCCTATTCTGAACGGAAGTCGGTCGTACTAAGAATTTAACACCATGCCAAGCCTTACAAAAGGAAGAGGCAAGGAACCCGCTCACACCGACCTTGCGGGGAGGACCGAGCGGATGTTCTGGAGGATTGTGCTCGGGTTAGGGAATTAAGTTTAAATATTACTCTATCCTCATCCTAAAAACTAATTTAGGTAATTGTGACTCACATGATTGCTAAACATAATGTGTTAAATTTTTAGAGATATATCAAGAAATTACAAATCATTTGCGTAGATTTTTTTTGATGAGAAAATGGTTATTATTATTAATCCATTAAAAGCAGATAAAAATAAACAAGGAGCCTTGCACATGAGGGCTTAAAATAACAGAAAATAACCAAAGTAATCAAATAAGCAGCAGCAACACAAAAAACAAAAGAACAATTAGTAGAGAACATGAGAACATCTATACGGCTAAAGAAAAACGTCTGAGATGTTGAGAAGATGGTGTGAACGAGGGCCTAACGAATGCCCACTAAAACAATGACAAGCATCATATGAAGATTATCAAAACACCTACACACCATAGGGTCCCCGACACACTAGAACCGGTACATGACCAACACCAGGCAAGAACAAACTTTGTTGGAACCAATTCATGTGTCGTCCAATGGGTTCGTGTTGTCGTGGAAGGTCCATATCCTTGACAACACTAAGGGTAAATTTCTGCAACACTAGAACCAACCAAGAAAACCCACCACCTCGACAGTTCTCAAAATGGAGGGTCATGGATCCCGACAGGACGAGCCTCTGCTGAGTCCTGACACTAGCCGAAAAACCATGGCCATCCCCACTAGCTCACTATTCGCCACACCCCAGCCTACACACACCCCATAAACCAAACTAAGGGGCCTGCTCAAAGAAGGTGTAATGTCAGACCTTACCACTGTTGGAGTTGTCTCAAATTATATCTAAATATAAAGATTGGAGGAGTAAAGTTGTTAATTAGGAGTTGTTAGTGGAGTCCTAATTATAGTAGGTTTCTAGGTTTGAGTCTTCCTAAGCCTAATAGTATTAGGTTTATTTTTTGTTGTTAGTATATATAGGTGTGCCGCATAATTGTGTCAGTGTGTGAGAGGTGTGAGTGATACAACCAATTGAGCGTGTTAATTAGTGTGGCTGACCATCTTGTGTCATGTTGCACAAATTGTGAGAGAAGAGCTACACAGCTAATTGTTTGAGTCAGTTGTGCAATTAGTTGTGTGCGTGAATGTTGAGTGAGAATTAGTGTGAGTAGAAATTGAGAGTTGAGAGTATTGGTGCATGTAATTGTTGATTGAGATTGATAGTGGAGAAAATCCGTGGAATCGTCTCGGTAAAAATATTGTGTTGTTGTTTGTCCGTTTTCCTAAAACCCAACAAGTGGAATCAGAGCAAGGTTCGTGATGGCTGGTACGTCGGGCAGTTTTTCAATTGAACGTTTCGATGGTTCCGGAGATTTCAGTCTTTGGAAGTGTATGGTGAAAGATGTGCTCATGCAACAAAAGCTTAGGAGTGTGTTCGAGACGACAAAGCCGGATGCAATTAAGGATGATAAGTGGAAGGAGATGCAGGAAATTGCGGTGAGCACGATTCGATTGGCTCTTGCACCACAATTGAAGTATGATGTATTAAACGAGACATCTCCACCAAATTTGATGACAAAACTTGAAGGTATGTACATATCGAAATCCATTACTAACAAGTTGTGTTTAAAGAAACAATTATATGGTTTGAAGATGAAAGACAGTACCGGTTTGGTTTCTCACATGAATGAGTTTAATAGATTGGTTACAAAACTTGAAAGTATTGGTGAGAAACTGTAAGAAGAAGATAGGGCTATGATTTTGATTAATTCTTTATCAAAATTTTATGAACCGGTTGTGACTTCGTTGATGGTTGGAAGAGAAAATTTGAAGCTAGAGGGTGTGATTACGGTGCTTTTGGAGCATGACCGCGTTCGAAAGTTTGAAGAAAAAAGAAGAAAGTAGTGACGCAGCTGTAATGGAGCGAGAGAAAAATAATTGGAGATGAAGAAGTGACCCTAAAAGAAGATCAGTTTCGAGATCAAGGAAAGATTGGAGCAAAATTGAATGTTGGTATTGTCAAAAATTCGGGCATATTAAATTTTATTACCCAAAATTGAGAGAGGACATGGAAGATTTTTTGAAGACAAAGAAGAAAGGAAAAGAAATGGAAGAAGAAGAAAAAGGTGATGCTGGATTAATAGAAGATTATGAAAGTGATAAAGAATTGT
>JBBYHH010257860.1:0-12916 GCA_038382905.1 Daphne laureola
TGAGATAGCATCTCGCTGTGTGGAGCTTGCTGAACAGTTCGCCCCAAGCAATCAATGGTTTATCAAGGTTATAAAATGCTACTCACTTTTCTAACTTTGTTACTAGCTTATACTAGTTCAAATTTCATATTTATCGTCATATTGAAATCAGCTCTTCTTGGTGGTTCGTTCTTCAGACAATGAACAAAGTATTTGAGCACGCAGGCGATCTGGTGAATATTAAAGTTGCACACAATTTGATGCGCTTGATCGCTGAGGGGTTTGGTGAAGATAATGATGGTGCAGACAGTCAGCTCAGATGTTCAGCTGTAAGTTTTCTTGATCATAACAATCATTGTTATGATCATAACGTATATAAAGGCTCAACAAACAAGGACCGTTGTTAACAGCTTCCCTAGTAACCCGAATGATACCACCTCTCTTTCCAATCCACTGCAGACTTTTGAAGCATGTAGAGCTATTATACCATCAATAATTTAAATTTATAAATAATGAAAAACCAATAATTCTCAACATTGTTTTTTTTTTTTTTTTAAATCTTGATTCCTCTATCTCATAACTAGATAGCAATCCCACTCACACTAGGAGAGTTGTTTTATGTTCACGGAGTACTAATTTCAGATCTGAAAGCCTCTGCATTCCTTTGCTGTTTAATCTATATTTTTTTGTTTCCTGGTGCAGGTAGAGTCATACCTTAAAATTCTTAGTGAACCAAAGCTGCCATCTAATTTTCTTCAGGTATACTCTTATTATTTACATCAGGTATACTCTTATTATTTACATCAGGTATTGATCATTTGGTTCCCACCTAATATATGTGAGTGTTACTGTTGTCATTCTTGGAAATCCTGATGCTAGGTTATCTGTTGGGTTCTGGGAGAATATGGAACTGCCGATGGGAAGTTCTCTGCTTCATATATAACTGGGAAATTATGTGATGTGGCTGAAGCTTATTCCAGTGATGAGACTGTTAAGGTATTCACTAGTAGCACTCTGATGCTGTTCGATATCAATGTTGTTCAAAACAAACTTATTTCTTCTGATACTTGGTTGGCATGTCAAATAGAGTTGATAATTATTAACTTGGATTGCATTAAACAGATATTTTATGTTTTTTTTTTAAATTGAATTTTACCTGTACAAGTATCTAGACTTACTTTAAACATATCCATTTCTGTGGTTGTGATGTGACGTTATTTCCGTTCTTCCTTTTTCCCATCCTAAAGGCATATGCTGTGACGGCACTGATGAAGATATACTCGTTTGAGATAGCTGCTGGACGGAAAGTGGATATGCTGCCAGAGGTTGGTCAAAAGAATTTGTTAGCAATTAAAATCTACCTGGAATTTACTGCAATTTTTTATGATTAAAATGGTCGAATTCTGGTTATGAAGAAGGAAGCTTTCCTATGAGTAGTTGATTCTTTTGGGGCATTCTCCTTCAGAACAGCTACATCTTTGATACGTAATTTGCTCCTTTCATAATGTATGAAGTTAATTATAGTGGCACAATCTCTCTCCCTCTCTCTCTCTCTCATGTATCCATGACATGCCATGATTTTGAAGACAATGCTCAGTTGCGGCCTATCCTGATTAATGGTGCAGGGAGCCTTAAAGGTTCTTTGTTTGTCTGAAAAGAATCTTGGCCTTTGGCCTTGTCACGTGATTTTTTTACCAGCTGTATTAGGAGGTTTTAGTTAGACATACAACCACTTGGATGCATGTATTATTAGTCTATTGCTGAGATAAGTGATCCCACATGTGAATGCAATACTTGGATAAGTTTTACAAAAAGAGATAAAGGAATACGAAAAAAAAAAACTTAACATAGGGTGAAAAAACATCCATGCTGGAACATTCGAGACAGTGCTGCGTTCCTTGGGACTTCTAGTGCTAAGCAGTTTTCATGTATCTTTCATGCTAACTAGTTTCATTTGATGCTAAAGAAATCTGTGTATATTGAATCTCCTTTTTCTCTGATGCAGTGTCAGTCATTGATGGAAGATCTATTGGCCTCACATTCAACTGATTTGCAGCAACGTGCCTATGAACTGCAGTCAGTTATTGGCTTAGATGTTCATGCTGTTGAGTGCATTATGCCTTCAGATGCTAGCTGCGAAGACCTTCAGGTGCTGTGGATCGATTATTTTCTTTTGATTTGCTCTCTCTCTCTCTCTCTCTCTCTCTGAAAAAAGACAATATACTGCTTAACTGCATACAGTATCTGGTACATTCAAATTGGCCAAAATACCCTCATGGGTACTAGAAGATTTTCTACGAGAGGGAGACTCCCCTTGTTGTCTCTTGGCAAAAATAACATCAAGTGATTGGTCTATGTATATTACAAAAGCACTACTCTTGGTAGGGAAGTTAGAACTAGCAGCAGCACTAAGCTGCCATAAAAGTTTTCTTAGTTTTTTCTTTGTTGGTACTTGGTAGTTATTTGCTTGCATGTCCCGTGTGGATTGTTTGCTCTATTTGGCATGAATGTCATTCTTGTCGGCTTTGGCTCTTTCTAGTCATTTTTTGTGCTTCCTGCAGATTGATAAAAGCCTTTCGTTTCTTGATGGTTATGTCCAAGAGTCGATTGAAAAGGGGGCCCAACCATATCTTCCTGAGACTGAACGCTTTGGAGCGTTAGATATTAACAACTTTAAAAACCAAGAACATCAAGAGACTCCCTCGCACAGTCTTCGATTTGAGGCGTATGAACTGCCAAAGCCCGTGGTGCAGACAGTTATACCATCAATGTCACTTGCCCCAGCAACAGCACTTGTTCCTGTGTCTGAAACACTGTATTCAAGGGAGCCCCCTAAGGTTGTATCTCAGAGTTTGACTCCTGCATCAGATGCGCAATCATCAGAGGTCAGGCTGCGACTTGATGGGGTTCAGAAGAAATGGGGTAGACCGACTTACTCTTCTCCTGCATCATCGGCCTCGAGTTCTGGAGCCCAGAAAACAGTCAATGGACACAGTGATGTGCCAAGCTCGACAAACTCAAAGGGACGTGAAAGCTACGATTCAAGGAAACCTCAGGTTGAAGCATCTCCTGAGAGGCAAAAGCTCGCTGCCTCAATATTTGGGTTTTCGACAAAGACAGAAAAGAAGCCATCCCATACTGGGAACCGCGGTTCAAAACCTGGCAGCAACACAGTAGAGAAGTCACTACCGCCGAAACCTAGTGAACAAACCTCGGATAAGTCAGAATCTGTTCAGTCGCCTCCTGATCTGCTCGACTTTGGGGAGCCAACTGGCACAAGTGGCACTTCATTTCTAGATCCGTTTAAGGAAATGGAAGGGCTTCTTGAGCCAGGGCTAGCGGCACCAAGTGGTAGCGGGGACCCAGTTGCAGCTGCAGAGGCACCTGATATCATGGATTTGTATGCAGACACAGCTACAGGCAAGAACAACAGTGTTGCTGGAAATGGTTCAGATGCTAGTAGAGATGATATCTCTGACCTGTTAAATACATCCGGCGATAGCGGCAGTACGACTGCCCCGGTGCAGCTAGCTAAGGGTCCAAACATCAAGGACACCTTGCGGAAGGATGCACTGGTGAGGCAAATGGGAGTGACTCCATCAACCCAGAATCCGATCATATTCAAAGATCTACTAGGCTGAAACAGCACTGAGAATAGCGTTGTTCGTTGTTAAGAAAATTTCTTCTCATATGCTTCGAAGATTTTATCTGTTTTCCCAGCCTCCATCTGCATGTATGTTGTTCTATGATAGTCAGCCATTGTGTCCTTTAGATTGGACAAAAAGTAGGGTGAGTTTGTTTTCTGGTAAAAGGTATTTTTTGGTTTCTGATACAAAATTAATGTCATTTGTTTAAATGTCCCGTAGGAACTTTTTGAACTTCATAGAGTGATTTTCTATCAATATACAACTCGAATAAATAATCACAGTAAACTAAGGTAAAACTTTACAATCTTCATTTTTTATATAAAACTCGAATAAATACTTGGTGTAAACTTCATAAAGTGAGTTGTTTGTAACAAAAATTATACTCCATTCGTTATAGTAAAATTGACATATTTTTCTTTTATGATTATTCAAGTGATATTGATATTTAATACGTCACACACGATGACTGAAGTGTAATTTTTTAAAATTTGAGTTTACTATTAATTTTTTTTTAATGAAGTTTGAATCCTAAATATGCATATCTCTGAGCGGAATTGTCATATCTCTGAGCGGCTAGAGTGGACGAATTTTGGATTTCAATGGCAATGGTGTTGGCAGAGGTCTCCCCGCGACCGTGAAGGAGAATGGGAAGAATTTTTTCCCTGTATTCAGTGGGCTACTCTAACAAAGGAAAATGCATATTCATGGAGATGGAGTCTCACCAAAGATCGTTTTCTACTAAAAGTATTACTGCAGCTCTAAATGAAAGTTGAGTCGTACCGTGCAACATCCCTACTGTGTGGTTAAACATTATTCCTCAGAAGGTCAACGTCTTTATGTGGCGAGCAAGGCAGAGCTTACCCCCTACTTTTTGTGCAACTCTCCATGAGAGGTATCAATATACCTTCTTATTATGTGCCCACTGTGTACAAATGGATATGAAGACACAAAACAGGCTATTATAAGGTGTTCTGCTACGTTTCAAATTTGGAACGTTATGGGGAAGTGGTGCGGTGTGCCATCTTTGTTATTGGTCGACGTGGGTGATATATCCTCAGAGGAGGTGCTACTAAAGGTTCTAAAATCTGCTCGAATTATCTGAGAAGCAATTCTTTCCATCTCTGCTTGGATGATTTAGAAAGTAAGAAATAAGGTTGTCATGGAAGGAGACCAATGGAATATGATTGATATTATTTCTAATATTCAGGTATTATAACATTTGTGGCTAACTAATAAGAAGGCGAAGATTGATGAGAATTGGACAAAATGGATGCAAGCACCCTTGGAGTCATAATTACTAAAGAGCTGAATCCTGTTTCTTTTTTAGAGATAAATTTCATGTGGATTTGTTCTTAATTTTGCTCTGTCGAGCTTGGCGGCAGTACTGTACAGTATGTACTTGTAATGCTTTTGATGATTGCTTCCCTTTCCTTAAGGGTGCTCTCATGCATTAATATACTCATCACCAATTGCTTTTCAACCAAAAAAAAAAAAAAAAAAAATGCAAATATTTTGGGTTATTTTGTAAATTTTCAAAATTTTTGAGAACTATTTTTCATTTTTGAAAGTTTGAGGACTATTCTTTAAATATTTCAATAGTAAATATATAATTTTCTTAGTTCAGGTCCTTCAATAAACTATAGTACCATTTAAATAGTTCAAATAAAACTGAATAAACCGAATTTTAATTTCAATGGTTCGTATAACATCTAACATACAATTTGGATGTAACTCATTCGTTATTGTAAAATCGAAAATCAATTAGATTGCTCATTGCCTTGGATCTCTGAACGCTTGATGAACTTTCGGTGGTAAATCGGGAAACAGCGGAGAACATTAGTGGCATATCAATCACAGCTCAAATTTATAGTGGCATGTACAGGGTATTTGTACGCAAGGTTTGGTGGTCTTCTTTGTTCATCATCATAAGTGAAAAGGGATTGAAGGCGAGAGCTGATTCAAATCTGCTTTGCTTTTCTTCGAAATGGAGCAACAACACACAGATCCTGGTTTTAGAGGAGCAAGGCAGTTCGATCTCAAGAAGTCTTTTAAGCTCGCCGTCAGCTCTCTCCTCACTTCTTGCTCCGGTGAGGTATGCGGTTTTTGCAGTTTTCAAATAGCTCAGTTGGAACTATGTCACTGCCGTTCTTTACGGGACGAATTTGTTCGATTTCTTGTACTTTCCCCCTTTTTGTTGATCTTTCTCTTGGTAATTAAGTTCATCTTGTTCTAATTGTCATGGAATTTAGATTTAGGGGAGGAGTTTGTTCAGTTAAGAGTTATTACTGCATTGGCTTGTATTCATCTGCGTGTTGATGAATTTTTGAGGCAGTTGCGAGATATTGGAATCTACGGTTCTTTGATTGACGTTTTCTTGGAGTCTGTGGTTTACCAGTTGTATGGGTGCAGCTTATCTGTTGGCGGAACCAAACCAAATGGTTAAAGTGGGCAGTGCTGAGTTTTGTTATCCCAAACTTTAACCTGTGTTTCCATTCAACTCTAGTGAAGTGTTCAAAGTTTATCTTATTTCACGTGTGAAGCTAGAATCTCCATGCACTATAATCTTTCGGTCTCAGTTCTCGCCTCTTTGTTGTCTTCTGATAGCATCTGTGTCTATCTTTTCAGAATAGGTGCATTTGTTGTGGCCCTTAGGGGCAGTAATTATGCCTGCTTTATTTTTGGATAATCTGTGAGCAGTCTGGTTTAACAAAATTTCAAGAACATGTGTTGATTTAGAGTCTGTCAGACTGAGCTATTCTTTTGTCAAGGATTGTTGCTTTTCTATCTTCCTGCTTTGCTTAGAATATTTTATGGGACGCCCATGAATTGAATTGCGTAGATATTGTGTAGCAAGACATCTTAAATACCCAGTCCTATTCTTTCCTTTCCTTTCTATTTCTTTTTTCTTAATTATATAGAACTTCTTATCTTCTCAAAATATAATTCATTTTCATCTGTGATTTTCAAGGAATTTAGCAAGGCATTTCCTAGTTTTACAAAAGTGGAACAAGACTCTCTTCATAAATTGTTTATTCAGGTTTGTTGCTTCACCAGTCTGTGTTTCTCCTATTTTATGTCGTCTCAATTCTCAAACTGGTTTTTCCATAATTTCATAGAATGTTGTATGTTGCACTTAATGTTCAATGTGGCTGTTTGGACACATTGTCTGCCACATTTGCAGGTAGACAGAAGTCAAATTGTGAATAGTGTCTGTGAACATAAGAAAATAACTTTTTGGCCACTATGTTGAGGGCATGCCTTATATCATTCTAGTTATTATGCTGCTCTTGAAGCTTTTTTAATCCACATTTCATTCCAGTTACTCAAACGTTCAGTAAACATAACATGTCAGAAAGAAACAGTTTTAGCTTCGCAATTATGTGCCTGGTGCTAAATCAACTTATATATCTGGATGTGCTTTTGATATTGGGCTGTGAAGTTGCTGTTCCCCACTCCTTTTCATGGTTAACTGGGGAGTGGGTCACTTCCAATTCATAATTTTCCATGAATGAATGTGCAAATTTTCAGGTGTAGAAGGTTATGATAGATCTGATACCTAATGCCACGTAGTGTGTACAACTTTTTCAGGTTATTACTTCCTTGCATGAGGACATAGAGGTACACCTTCATTTTAGCCTCTGCTTATATTTCTTCCTATCTGGTAATGCTCATATGAGTTCCTTTCTTTAAATGGAGTATGTTAGCAAATTTTTATATGCCTAAATGTCAGTATATGAGACCTCACTTTGAGAATGGATTTTCTCCTCCTAGATGGCCCTATAAATTTTTTGTGAACAATGAAAATTCTACTGAGTGGCATCACATGTCAAGGTGCCGACAGGGTGGAGGTAGTTAGGCTGAAATATATTTCATTATAGATTTCCTTAGGCTGGAAGAAACTTTGGTGAAAAAGATGTCATGCATCCTCACTTATCTCTAAGCAAAAAGCCATTGAAATTTATTTTGGTAATAGGATCATGCATTTTATGTTACCTTCTGTAACTGACTTTTACTTCCACTTTATAATTAACAGGATGAGTTTGAATCTTTATGTCTGGAAACACAGGTGAGTTTATGGTTCTTGTTCTTACTCATTATCTCTCTCCATTCCTCTTTTTGTTAAGTATTATGTGTTATTTTGTTGCATGTAATAAAAAAAACATATCTGCTTATAGCAAAAGAAATAACAGCACATATTTAATTGTTAGAGATTCAATACTCAAAACCATATTGAGTTTGCTACAAGATTTGTTGGACCTCAAGTATAATATGGTTTACATGGTTTATGAAAAATGGTGTTGGGATGTTTGACAATTAGAAAACTGGTCTTGCCATATTGATTGGCTCCAGGACATGAAAAGCATGACAAAAGTAACCACCTCTCCACGGAGAGATTTCTCGATGTATTACTTCATTCAAACCAATATTTTGGTTTCCCCTTTCTCAACAGGTTGGAACTGCCCTTGATAACGTAGAGCAACTGGTGGAAGAACAAGCACTCAATCCTTTGCTTTCAGATAAGTAAGGATCTCCTTTCGTTTGTTGCATGTAGAAGCACGACTACTGATACATATTCTAACAAAGAATGGTACTAGTAATAGATTTTCTGATAAAAAGGTACTCCCTTTGTCTCAAAAGTAATGTACTTAGTAACATTTATTTACAGTATGTAGTCTATGGTTTTATTTTTGTCATTTTGTAATATAAATTTAAATCTTTTATGCGCAAATGATAATTTTATGTTAATAATTTAAAAACCTATTTTCTTAAGAAAATTTCTACTTATGAATAACATAGAGAAATTGAAGTCAAATTGAAAGCAAAATTTAAACATTGCCTTACATTTGAGACGAAGGTAGTAGTATTTAAAGATGAACCTAGGACTATACAACATATAAACAAAAGATGGAAATCAATAAGATGACATTAAGCTACATGAATTTGTGTTAAGAGGGTGAGTTAAACTAAAGACTGAATCACAAAACAATAGTAACAACAACAATCAAACCTTAATCCCAACTTGTTAGGGTTTTCTACATGAATCATGCTTATCTATTCCGTTCTTCTGTATCATAGTTACCAAAAATGCAATGCATTCCGATACGTAGTACGTGTACGGGTACGCGATTCGTCAATTGGAGAAGAGTCGTATTTGAAGGGGTAGTCTCAATCGATATGTTGAAAAATCTGATGTGCTTTTCTGATTCGTGGGTGTCGGTCTAATCAGATACGTCTGACGATCTGATGCTCTACTTTAAGGGATATTTGTATAAATTAAAAATCATGAAGGACTATTTTGTTAGGAGGAAAAGACTTAGAATCTAAATGTGTTGGAAATAAAATTTAAATGTATGAATTTACATAATTTAAATTTAAAGGACCTATTTCTCAGATTGATAGAACATTAATGGCTTACTAGTAAATAACAATAGAAAATCTAATTTTTTGTTTTGTCTACTCATCTTCGCGATACATTTCCAGTGCCGCCGTAACTCGCTACAACTCCAACAACCGCCGTGATTGTCTAGCTTCGGCAGCTTCTTCTTCTTCTGCGATCGATTCACGTCCAAGGAAGAACCATTTGCGTACCCTCGCGAATCAGTACCCTCACGTATCGCAAATTGGTACGTGCGAACCGATTCACGATATGCAGGGGATTATATGAATCTGGTAACTATGGTCTGTAAGCTCCTTTATGAGTCTTAACAGCATAAGATCTTTTGAACTAGGCTATCCATGTAAGTTTAAGTCTTCCTTATTGTTGTTTAACCTCAGCTGAATCTAATCTATCATTTGTACGCACCGATGCATCTAAAGGTTTTCGTTGAATATGTTTAAACCATCTAAGCCATCCTCTCTAATTCATCTTCAACCATAGGTATTAGATTCGTCTAATCTCCTTGAGTATCGCGAATCGGTTCGCACGTACCAATTCGCGATACGTGGGTGTATTGATTCACAAGAGTACGCGGATGGTTCTTCTTTGGACACGAATCGGTCGGAGAAGAAGAAGAGGTGGCCGAAGCTGGACAGTTGCAGCGGTTGTTGGAGTTGTTACGATTCGCGGCGGCACTGGACATGTACTGTGAAGATGAGCAGACAAAACAAAAATTTAGGTTTTCTATTGTTTTTACTAGTAAGCCATTAATGTTTTATCAGTCTGACAAATAGGTCTTTTAAGTTTAAATTATGTAAATTCAGCCGTTTAAATTTTCTTTCCAACCCATTTGGACTCTAAGGTTTTTTCTTCTAAGAAAATAGTGCTTCATCATTTTTAGTTTATACAAATAAGCCCCTAAAGTAGAGTATCAGATGTCAAACGTATCTAATGAGACTACCACCCACCAATCGGAAAAGCGTATCGGATTTCAATGTATCGGTTGAGACGACCCCTCCGATTCCGATTATTCTCCAATCGATGAATCGCGTATCGGAACTTACCGCGTTTATGGTAACTATGTCTTCAACTGGTGCTTCCCCCACCGAATCTTTGATGTCATTATTTCTTATTCCATCTCTTAATCTGCGCCCTCTTATTCATTGAAGCATTCACATCTCCACCACGTTCATTTTGTCTCGTGTTATGTTTTCACTGCCCATTTTGTCTTGTGTTATAACATGGCTAGTCGAATAGCAGTCTTGCAAATCTCTTTATTCTTATAAATTGGAATAATAATGGTCTTTCTTTACTCTTCTGGCATCCTTTTAGTCTCAAGGATAAAGTCGAAGACTGAATGACAAGTTTAAAAGTTCTGAACAATCCTGGTTTCTAGTTTTACTGGTACTGCTATCATTGGATGCATTTACCATTGTTTAACATGTTAGAAGCTCACATTCAATGAAAGATAGGAAATAACGATAACTGCCACTGGTCTCCTTGGGTCGTTGATCCAATTGCATCTTTTACATGTAAGCAAATAACTATAACTGCTAACTCATAGCAAGCCTGATTCTGTAACTTATTATTTTAGCTATATACACTTGCAGGACCAATCTCAATGACGTAGTGCATGATTTACAAGTACTCAAAGAAAGTGAAATCCAGCATCTGAAGGGAATGCTTGAACAGGTTAAATTTCAATTCATTGTTTGTTGTAGTTGTAATCCTTGTTGAAACAAACAAACAATGACTGAGCCTTAATCCCAACTAATTGGGTTTGGCTAGTGGTAATCCTGGTTGGATATAGCTTTTCATGGTAGAATATCTTGAAGGGGTTATACATCTTTTCGTTGTGTTGTATATCTTGCTTAGGCTTCAAGTGAAATGGCATTTTCTTACAGAAGTTTCTAATAGTTTCGCTTGATTTCTTTTTGGAGTATGAGAATCTGTACAATGAGGACTACTGCCAATTATGATCAAGTATGATGGGTTTGGTTGAAGTTCCTGTTCTATCTTGGTATAGGTGGAAGAGCAAAACCGTCTAACCTGGGCTCGTTTGGAAGTGCTAAGGAGAGAAATGAAGGAACCTAAAGGATCAACAGATGCTTGTGACAAGGTAAAAGTTTGTTTTGTCTAACTTTCTTTCAGGACATGCTTCCGTTTCTTAGGGTAAGTTCATGCTTCGATGTTACTGGTTTGCAGCTAAGAGATGGAATTTCCAGTTACAGAACCAATGGGTGGCTTCACGATATTTGAAGTATGGAGTGAATGCTTTACAAGATGAATCAGTTTTATAATCAATCTTTAGATCTAAGTAGTTGTTAAAAGCTGGAGCCCATGTAATGACAAGTTTAATTTGGTATCCTAGTCAGAAAGCAGTTTTAAATGCTTTACATGCCACACTTGTTTATATGTAAAACTAAAGAAGAGTATTTAAATGATTAAATGATGACATTATCTTCTATCCATGACCCCTGGCATGACATAACTTTTATATTCACAGCTTGCAAAAGATTTTGGGCATTAGTAGGACTTTGATTTGTTACTTTTTTATTTCAAGCGTCATATATAAGTATCTATGTTCTTTTAGAGAGCTGGACACGGGCATGGTATGGTAAATGAGTAGTTAATGTGAAATGGTGTTTTAACAAGAACATGGAATATGGATGTACTAATTCTGCTTCTGTGACATTCCTTTTGTGTTCTTGTATTTGTGAATTGTGTGTAAAGGTTGGTTGTCTCGTTGTGGCCGCAGCAGAATTGCGTGAAAGGTAATACTCTAACTTGTTCTTGTTTTAAACCTAACCAGCTGGCAGTGAGTAGGATTGATATGACATGTTTCTCTTTGTCTGTCTATTTTCATTGGGTTAAGAGTTGATATACCACAGTAGGCAAATTTTTAATTTCCAGCACACTAGACAGTACACTAGTGCTTCCTTTGACAAGAAAGTTGTTTAGCTATATTGGATAGGAGTTTTGTTTGTTTTCCTTTTTTCTTTGTTGTAAAGAATGCATGAACAAGTTATTGTAGTTTGGTAACAGCACTGATTCTATAACAAGAAATGTGAACAATCAGGAAGTTGGAACTTTCCTTTCATGAAAAGGGACTAAATATGCGAACTTAACATTTGTCAAGTCGACCTCTTAAAAAATTTCCCTCCTGGAAAACATTTTTGCTCTTTTTGAAAAAAGGACAAATCACAATCCAGTTTTGGTACCAAAAGTGCTTTTCTTAGTAGCATTGATGATAATGTTAACCAGTGAAGGGTTGATGAAATTGGTACATCAAGAATCATCAGATGAGAGTATTGATTGATTTTCCCAACACTTTTAACTCTTTTGGGCATACTGCCTAATCATCTTTCTGGCTTATCCCTCTGTTGGTGTTGGCACAGATCTTTTGAGGGCCGTTCTTTCCATTTTCAACTTCTTTCTATTGGGTCCATCAAAAGGAAGAGTTTACACATCATTGTTTTAGGTCATTTCGCTATTGGAACTTTGATTTTTAGGGTCGTTAGATCATCTACAAAATTATTAGCTATCACACTCTTAAGTTAAATATAACTAACAAAAATAAAAAAAATAGACAAATCTTCTATTCAACAACATTATCCATAATAGCTTTAGCTATATGGTTATCTAAATTTAGGAGTAAAGAGAGATTTTGTTGCTAGCAAAATGATAAATATGTTTGATTTCAAATCAATAATAAATGTTATTGGCCATAATAGCTAGCATTGTTGTAGTAACAATATTAAAATCTTCATATGCGTGAAATCATCAAAGAAAAAAGCTATGATTTTCAAGGTAGATTTTAAAAAGGCCTTCGATACAGTCAGCTGGAATTACTTGTTCTCAATTATGCACTAGATGAAGTTAGGAGAGAAATGGCATAAATGGATCAGAGCTT